>JAMKCH010045229.1:0-11936 GCA_023653785.1 Ophioderma brevispina | reverse complement strand
TTAACTAGAGCATCATAGGATTACCATACATGGTGTGCATGGTGTGCCGATTAGAGAGTTCGATCCATGCAATTTCGGGATCAGAGACCGGTTGGCCCAATTTCCTCAGAGTCTTTCAGGGGTGGATTAACGTAGTGTCCTGACTGTCCGATGTTTTTTACCGAACAGCCACAGGCCCGACCCGTAAAGGGCTCGTGTGCTGACCGTTTAAGTCCCTCTTGTCAATATGGTGAATGAAGGGTATGTTTACGGATCTTCCCGTTTCGTAGCTTGTTCCGGGTGGGATTGCAATTGGTCTTGAAATTTGGTGTCGACGCAACAGTTTAAAAACCAACCGAAAGTTAGTCTTCTGGAACTTCCTGTGCTGTGGCTTGTGGCCATAGGGAGTTTGGATATACATGACATTGTCTACGGAAGAGGCCCACCACCGCTTGGAGCGCAGGGAGATCTCTATTCTTCCACATGCAGGCTTTTTGGTCAAGATCAGACGCTTCTTTTACCCGAAACCGGTGTTCTGCACGTTCACCATAGTTGCAGAACGGGGCTGCGGACAGATAAGAAAGCGCAGCAAGGGAGGACTCATTGAGCCAGCTGGATTTCATCAGTCATCTGAAATGACACAAAAACACCATGATGGGTTGACTGGCTTCTTGGTTGGGCATATGATGATCGAGCTCAAGCTTCCTCCTGGGCCTTCCATAAAGAGGCCTTCATCCTAGACATTTTGGACAATGTTCGGTTGGACGTTTGTACTTCACCTTCCTCCAACAAGTCATTTGTTGAATTGTGTTAAGTTCCAGCGGAGAGGGGTTTGTCGCCGTCCACTCCTCTTGGCTTAGTAGCATCTTGAACAGGAGCATTAGGCAACTATTGGTGGGGTTTTGACAGGGTACTGCGGGTATGGCTTGGCTACCTTCTTCCGCCACAGATTAAGCTATGCAGTGGTTATTCTGCACAAAAGTCAAGGTTGTGGAAGGAAGCAAGCAGAGTGCAGTCGACGTATCACTCTTCAGGCCAATGACAAGAGGGGCCCCAATACACATGAGGGTGGTACATTACCGTCACGAACTATTTTTTTTTTATTCGAAATATTTATAGAGGGTAGGCCAAGATCTATGTGAACGAAGCATGCTTTTTCCACAAGGGCCCTTTCAGCAAATAAAATACAAAGCAAAGATTACAATATTAAACATATTCAAATCTATGCAGTTAAATTCTCATAAAATTTACAATTACACTTAAAAGATAAAATTACATGTTAAAACGTTACATACTAGTACAATTATGGTATGCTACAGTCTAAATTACAATTAATATATAAACATACAATATTATGCAAGGGTGGTTGTAACATATCTATAAACAAAGTAGCAAATTACATAATTAAAGCATAGATACATATAAATGACCAATTGTATAGTGCAAGCAAAACAATTTGCCAAAATTTAATAATTAGTCCAATAATCCTCTGCCAATCTAGGCAATATGAAAATCACGAGATTATAGTATAAGGAATACTTTATATATATGTGGGCCAAAAATGGTAAAACACTTAAATAACCTATAAATTCATATTGAAGAATATGGAAAAAAGCTAATCGGTAGTACCCAATATGAGTTCT
The DNA here is from genome assembly GCA_023653785.1 of Ophioderma brevispina. Lineage (NCBI taxonomy): Eukaryota > Metazoa > Echinodermata > Ophiuroidea > Amphilepidida > Ophiodermatidae > Ophioderma > Ophioderma brevispina. The sequence goes on along the minus strand of JAMKCH010045229.1, from coordinate 10,314 downwards.
TTAAGGCGGGATTTAAAAACAGGTAAACTGGGCGAGTTTTTGTATGGTTGACAGGTTATTCCACAGTAGTGCACCGCCGAATTCCTGAAATGTGCGACCACCCCATCAGACGGACTACGGTTCATTCTGAATTAGTTAACTTTGTGATCGTGTACCATGACTGTGGGTATAAATTCTCATGACGAAAATACTGCAGACAGGTACTCAGGGGCAAGACCGTGGAGACACCTATAGAAGAAAAGTGTCAAGTAAAGTAATGGCATCTTGCCGAACATTCATCATTGAAGTTCATCAATATATATGATATGTTATCACGCGACTACAGCCCAGGGTGAGTCTTGCGACATGGCTTTCACAGCCCAACAACTATAATGGATCTTATTGACATATTTATTAGAACTGCGGGTCCATATAGGAGAGCATTAATCTATATGAGGAGAGAAACCAAGAGCATTATACAAAATATCCGAAGTTGATTTGTCAATAAACGGCCAAATAAACGACGAAGAATACCAGTTTTTGAGAGATCTAGATTGCAATCTTATAAATATGATTATCCCATTTGAGGTACGGGTAAAACCATAGGACCAAGGTATTTAAACACAGGGACCTGTTCCAAACTTACATTATGAAGCCTGATCTTGATATCAATGGCAGAGTTATGATTTTTCTATGCGAACCGAAAAGCATAGTCTTTGTTTTCGATGCATTGACAGTGAGTTTGTTGTGTGCATCCATAACAACATTAAAAGTTCTCTATTAAGAACTGTGGGTAAACTCGGCAACATATCTGGAGTTGTGCATGATAGCTGTGTCATCGATACAAGCACAATTTTGCACTCGGATATGATACTTGGCAAATCATTAATGAAAGATACAAAGAGTAATGGCCCCCCCCCCCCAAGTATAGGACCCTTGGGGTACACCAACACATATTTCTTTGTAGTCTGAATATACACTGTTTATACTGTACATGCTGTCTAACCTGTTAGATAATTAGAAAACCATGCCAACCCCTTACCTGTAACACCTAATTGTGATAATTTGGATAATAAAATTTGATGGTCAACTGTATCAAAGGCCTTTTTTAGGTCGAGGAAACACGGCACTAGTCACACACCTTTATCCATGTTCACATAAGGCTGTATCAGTAACATCAATAGCTGCTGTTAAGGTGGAATGTCTAGGCCTAAAGCCTGACTGGGTGTTGGTAAGGTTGTTGTGACATAAGTGGTTATATAGCTGGGTATGTATTTCTCTCAAGGAATTTTTGAGACCAGGGAGGACAGAGAAATGGGTCTGTAGCTCCAAACAATCCTTTGCGAACATCTTGAAATATGGGAGGACTATAGCCGTTTTCCACTCTCGTGGGGATTGATGCCTTGTATTTAGTTGAGATTCATGATATGAGCTAAAGGTCTGGAAATTTGGTATGGCCCTGTTCGTAATAATTTTGAATTGAGGCCATCAATCCAGTTGGCTTAACCATATGTCCAGGTCAGCAATTGATTACACAAAATAATTCAGCAAATGGGGGTAATTGAAGGTTAACTACGGGGTAATGGACGAGGTTTCGGCTCATATCATGATGAGCACAGTGATACTCTCAAACTTTTGAGCAAGCTTTTGCCCAATATCAACAAAAAAATTGTTAAGAGCATTAGCAATTTCCTTGGGTGTTGAATGACCCGACCATCAACATTGATCTCTTTAATTGATATGACGAGATTTTTGACGTGAGATTTAGAAGGTAAAATGATTTAAGATTTCACACAGCTTCTGCCATTATTTTGCTTATCCTTGGATGGTGTTAGAGTAGTAAGGTTTTTTGAAAACTGTTTAATCATGGTTAGTTTGATTTTTGATATGACGGATATGTTCCCAATCAGCTGGTCTGTTAGACCGTTGTGCCTTACTTTTGTAGAAGTCTCTTTCCTTACATTAATGATAATACTTCATCATTAAACCAAACAGGCTGGTTACCCTTTATCCTGATTTATACAAATGGTGCAGTTGTCAGAGATGCTTTTGACAATATTTTAAAAGAACACCATGGCAGTAATTGGGATCCGTTTCCTGAAAAAAAACAATGTTCCAATAACCAGTCATATAAATCGTTTTGAAAATCAGTGGTATTGGCGATCACCGCAATTGTTATTCTCTACCTGCAAGGAGGTCGTTGGAAGGTTTTGGGTTTTTTTTTTTTTTGTGAGAGAAACATTTTGTGAAGGGCGAATCACAGCGCCGCTTGGTGTGGTCTGTGATAGTGGTGAGTGCCCTGTCATGACTATTTCGGGAGTTGGCTCATTGAGCAGTGGTATGGGGTTTTTAATAGTACCCAAAGAAATATTATGCAAAAAGGTCTATTTTCTATCACTAGTACCCCACTATTAAATTCACACAGATCACAGTTCGAAGATCTGTCAAAGAAACAAATTCTCTTGATTTGACATTAATATTGTACTGTTTTCAGTATTATATATATTAAGGTCCTATGTTGTTTAATATTTGTACAGACGGACGAATTGGCTAATTAACGTTGAGAAAAACTTGTAAAAATTCGGATGAAAAGGCTTTCTATGCTGAAAAAAGCAATGATGGATGCATTTTTGTAAAGCCTAAAAAAAATTATGTTATTGTTTTATTGACACCACCCTTTTTGCTTCTAGGGCAATTGGCTGAGAAGTAGTTATGACCCCATCAGGGCTCTTTGACCTTGAATGTTTGACCAACCAGCAACTAGACAAAATGCTAGAAGGCCGAACAAATTTTCCCATAATTAGGGTATTCATATATAGGCCTACCAAAAATATACAAAAAAAGTCATGTTTTATTAGAATTTGTTCAAGGTTACATAGGACAAGTGTCCCTTAAGCTAATATTGCGGTCCCCTTCAATTGTTATTCTCCATCCTCACGAAGGTTGTTTGAAGGTTTTGTTTTCTTTTTGTGTGAGGAAAAAACATTTGGTGGAGCAATGGCGAAATCACTGCGCCCTGTGATGCAGTTTCAGGAGTGGCTTATTTTCATCGTTGGTAATTGAGGCTTTGATGTGGTCCAAATGAAATCTTGTCCAGAATGCGTTAATAGTTCATCACGAGATCCACTGATTTTACAATAGTATTTGGCTGTTTTCATAGAGATGATGTCAATGTTTTGGTTATTGATACTGTGACGGACTGAATCGGCTATTTTATGTTGAGAAAAACGTGGAAATTTTGATTAAAAGTGCTTTCCATGCTGAAAGATAATGATGACTTCATTTGTAAGCCTCTAGACTGTTTTTATTGTGTTTATTGACCCCCCAACATGGGTATAGACACCATCTTTTGCTTCTAGGCCAATTGGATATGAGCAATTGTTATAACCCATCATAGGCCGTATAAAAGGTTGTTGACACTTTGACCTGAATATACCAACGGCGCAATAGAAGCCGACAAATTTTTGGTAATATTAATATATAGGCAGACCAGAATATACAAAAGAGTCCTTTTATAGAATTTTTGTCAAGGTTGTTATAGGACATGTGTCATATTACGCTCTACTAAATTGGTTCTCAAGTTACATTTTTGTTGTTCGCCTTGTTACCATCTTTCAAAATGTTTGAAAAAGGAGTAGAAGTAATCAGATAGATATAGTTTCTAAATGCTACTAAAGTCCGGTGGATGTTGGTATTAATGAAAAATTGTAAGTTTTCAAACCAATCAAATGAACATAATTTAGAGCAAAAAGTCGGGCTAAAAAAACCTGCCATCAAATAATGCTTATTGAAAACTGTTTTCCAAAGTTACAAGGCATTTCCTTCCATAATCCATTAAATTAAATTTACAGGCAATAGAAATGGTCAAGTCCACGAAATAATAACACAAAATTATAATTCCCAAATGTTTAGGCCCAATTTCTCTGTTTGATTTCTAGCTATCAGTCAATTGCCATGTACACAAGGCCCCTCTTCCCTCAGCGGGTGACATGAACACATCGGATTGGCTCCGTGGTATATGGACAAAATACAATAAAACTTGGACTCTCTCGGCTCGTAGCAATTTTGAGAAAAAAGATTTTTTGAAACAAATGGTTTTGCATATAGCGATGATGATTGGAGGAGCCGGATCACAAATCATTGGAAATACGGGAACGTAGCTCCCTTTTAGGAAAGAAAAGGTCCAGGTTGTTATCACCTCCACGATTCAGGTTTAGTAACCACAAAATCCCCGGCCCTCTTTCACAATAACTAACCGGTTATTTACATTAGAATATAGGTTGTGACACTAAGTTTTCTTCTGAAAACGCGGTGTAAATTGAATAGAAATGAAGTTAAGCAGTAGGTACGATGGTCTGCACAAAGTTGTTAGGTCAAAGCTTGCCAGCAACGTGTTGGGCATGAATTGTGTTCGTCTTTCTTCCTTTGTGAATAAAGGACAAAAATTACGCCAAAGGTTAATTGAACACGCACTATAGAAGATCAGGATTTACTTACTTGTGAATGAGATAAGTATTTTGCGCTACGTCATGAAAAAATACTCAGTCTAAATCGGAGAGGTGGTACACCTGAAATCTTTCACTGCGAGGGACAATTAAACAATGGCCTTGCTCGTCTAACAATGGCCTGCACTCCCAGATAAAAGGAATCCTAAGTACTTTCTCCACCGCATAACGAGCGATAGTTGAATTATTTAGCGTTAGGATAGCGGGCAAGATCTCATAGCGTTACAAAGGTGAAGGACCCATATAAGTACTATTTTGCTAAATAAATTTTCTAAAAAAATTATCAAAATCAGGTGCTACGCTTGTTCTCACTTCTATTATGTGCACATTTTCGTGAAAATGAATTAAATTGTCATCTCATTTTTCCTGAATATCAGTGACCAAGATGTACATCATGTTCCATGACTCCAGCAAATAATGGTTTTGCTATATGAATAAGTAAATCGTCAGTATGAAAGGGTGAATAGGACAACGGGACTTCAGATTCTCTGGGACTGCAAAACAGTGTATGCCATACGTTGTCTAAAAGCTTTTGAAGTTTGAATTGTTTTTTACCGCCCGGTTTCCGGTTTAGATTGAGCTAAGATACAGCCTCGTTACGAAGAGAAAATTCAAAACGCAACTTCTGTGGAGTTTAATAAACTTGATCGTATATTTCCTCCATTTATTCAAAAAGAAAACGAAAGATGAGCAAAAAATCAATGAAAGAAAAGTTTGTATTGGCAAGGCTATGGACCTAACATCTGGTGGCAGAAACACACCCATAACTTAATTCATATTAATATTGGACTATTTATGGTCAATTAAAAGTTTGTGCGGCACCGGTTCACCTGCATGTCATATAGGTGAATGATTTTCGATTTCTACTATGAAAATGAAAAATAAAATTACAGAGAAATGGGGGTTACGCGGCATGTTACGGGTTTTTTGTTTCTGCACAAAAGATGTTAGGTCACAGTTTGCACCAAACATTTCCTTTCTCATGAGATTTGTTCACCGCGTTTCCCTTCGAATAACGGATGAAATATATGGTACAAAGAAAATTGAACCACACAGTAGAACCTCTCCACTCTTCACTTCAAAAAGAAAATGAAAACACCAGTAGAACCTCTAACTTTAATTCTTCGTGAAAGAGGACTGGTAATTTGTGTTCAGTCATGAAAAATAGCTAATCTAAATCGGGGTGATGGTATAGCACGTGCAATCTTTTCAGTTGCATGGATAATAAACAATGGCTCTGCAGTTCAAGAAGAAAAAGGAATTGTTTGAGTGGTTGGTCTTCTACATAACGAGCGGATTTACTATCAAGAAGCCCCCTACTTGCTGGAGTCAAAATGAGTGGAGTCAATGAATCATGGTGTGTACATCCCGTAGTCACTGATATTCAGGGCATAAATTGAGAGAAGAAGACATTTATTCCATTTCTCGTGAATGTGCACATACTAGAAGGGAGAACACACGTAGAACTGATTTAGATAATTTTAGGAAAAATATTTAGGAAAAGAATTAGTGCTTCCCACGGGTGCGCCACCTTGGTCCTTATCCGAGCATCTTTTTCGCTTTGACATCATAGCTACGTCATAGTTTTCTGAAGTCTAGTGATCACTGTGGTCACTGATATTGGGGCAAAATGTCATTTGAGGTGAACATTTTATTCATTTCAAGAAAATGTGAATCAGTTTTATGTGCGGGAACACCACGGCTATATGAATTTTAATAGTTTCATGAGGTTACACTTGGTTTTCCCTACCCCGTAGGGCACTACGAAAATTTGTTATAAAGTGGTTGTTTGGTCTACGTTTATAGTTCTAATAGTCATTTCAAACTTGAAAGCCCTACCCCTTTCTGTATGGATTACCTTGGGGCTTTGAAAGGTGACGAGACAAGGTCGAAGAGTTTAGTTTTGCATCGCGTGAATCCCAGCCCTATGGACGACGGCCAAGAATCACAACATGGCGATGAATGTCAAGTCTTGTGGGCAGTTTATAACCTCTGTCATGGATTCAAAAGGAGTGTAGATCATAAGCCGTCGCAGTGAGTGAGGTCGCAGCTCCTAATCCCTGATTTCCGTACACAACAGGGACAAATTGAGGGGCAAAGTGTGTGTATCACGAATCACATATTGGGAATAGACAACAGTGTACCCGTAAAGCTCTCCGTGGTTTCATTGCCTAAGTCCAAATGAAATCCCGTCCCTCGGGAGGGGACGTAAGCCCGTCGGTTCCCCAGTCACGAGAGTATTTATGTACTACATATATATCACAGTCAGTTTCGAGAAGAGTAGGGTGGTAACCCCTTGATTGTCTCAAGACCGTCCTGGTCAGTTCGAGGGATACCCCTAGTAGAGTGGTTAACCACTGTTGGGTATACCTCTGAGGTATCGGTCCTCTAAATTGTAATAATAAATAAATATAATAAAAAAAATAATAAAGTTTGTCCTTATGACATAACACTCCCCGAGTACCTACCTGCCAAGTACGCTCAACACTGATGCATGCGAACCTGCAGGCGTCTCTGTGTTGTAGGAGAAGTGGAATCCGCGGGGCTTCAACATTCTTCCCCGCCCCCCACCTCTGAAGTAATGATGATTTTCACTTCCAGAAAGTAGGAGACTTGGTTGAGAGGATCTCAGTCACACCCAACCATATACCCCTAACGTCCCTTCCTTAAACGCATTTCAATTGACACCTTTGAAAAAAAAAATTCACGGCAAAAAACCAGAAACAAAAAAACACTACCTCCCTTTTTGTGGTGATCGTCAGATTTTCCTCTAGAGGCTTTAGGGATATTAGTTTTGCCTATTTTTAAAGCCAATCATAGCACATATTTTTTTAAGGAGCGCCCACAAATTTTTCAAAAATTTTGAGATTTTTACACTGTTGCATTGGTAAACCTGGCTAGTAAACTATACCGTGAATGGTTAAGCTCGAAAATGTCATGTGTTGAAAGGAATTAATTAATATCGGAGGATCTCCGATAATAATTAAACGGCGGTTGGAAACGGCCTTCAATTGAAAATAGCCGGGAGGAAATAGAGGCCATGTACTGTCTATGATCATTTACATTAGTTGTTTTATGGTTCAGGCAAGTCAAGTTAGGGTTCATTCGTGAGGTGGCACATTTCATAGACGGACATAAACTTAACATTTCCAGCCCCGCCGTTAAGTCCAATCACTCGATTCCCATTTTAATTACAAAATCGCTTATTTTATAATAAATAGCTTTTTGGTTCCTAGACAAGTACCAACATAACTGTGCCAAAAATATCAAATTTTGAAAATTGGGGGCGCTCTTTCCAAACAATGTGCTGTTATTGCTTTAATGCATGAATTTTGCCATATTTAGTAATCGTTCCCAGTATGTGATTACAGTTATGATAGTAAAATTTCAAATTACAGTACCTGGTGAACGAGATTCGGTCCTCAAGGAATTTCCAAATCAAACTGAACTACAAAATCATCTCGCGGACATAAATATACCGCAATCCTCCAATCAGATTGCGAGGCTTCATTTAATGTCAAAAGCAAGCAAGTCCGTGGTGATCAATTCTTTGTTTATTTCAAAAAAATATACAAGAGTTCGCAAAGTTGATGGTGCTATACCGTATTACTGTACGCAATCAGGCGGGGCCGGCAGTGCTACCTATATCTCAAATCTAGCTATGGGGAATTAAAATAGCAACAGGATCTAAATTAAACGGGAATATTTATGTAATTATGGGGAATTAACATTAAATATCACGACACCCCAACTACCGGAAGAGTATGTCACCTCTTTTGAACTAAATTCAACACAAACTGCAATCTGAATGGTTGAAAAATTACTTGATCCACACAGTACATTACACAATGCATATGACATCTGATAACCTAAACTTTTGGTCAGAATAAATTTTCAGAATACATGACGATATAATGACAGGCTAAGGTTTGATTGGCAAAATGTTATTGCGGCAACCATGGTAGAGGTTTTGTTTACATGTTTGGAATACATTTTTTTTTATCTGAAAGAATAGTTTTCTTGGAAAGAATATTTATTTTTGTGGCAAGTCAGATAACACATGTAAATTCTGACCTAAAATAATAAGGAAAAAAATTAGAGGTCTTATTTGGCATTTAAGGTTGTAATCTTCTGTGCTAGTAGTACCAAGGAGTCGCAATGGGACACCATCTAGGATTACTGCAAACAAAGGTTCGGGGGTCGTGCTGTAGTGATGTGTAGCGGGGAGGGTATTCATAATTATGTAAGGTTGTAGATAAAGTTCAAATCACACTGCAAAACCGTAGCAGCAAAGATTTATCCCTATTGATTATAGATACGTAGATGATGACAGGAACTTGAAGAACATAATTGTTATTGTAGAACTGATTTATGTTGAAGTCAGCTGCTGAGTCTTGTGACGTTGCAGAAGTAGACGAAAGTAAGTAGAAAGTAGAAGTCCACCGTAGATATACTATGGGCGGGCACAGTAAAAAATGGTCTGCCTATTGAAAACACTGCCTTTATGCGCTCTCTTGTATCCGATATTTGCCCCTGGCCTTACCTAAGAGCAATGAAATTTGAGGAGAGAATTTTGAATTCTTGCTCTTTAAATATCTTCTTGGAACTAGATCACAAGGTCAGTTTTTGCAAAATTAGATTTGAAAATTACCACCCTGTTTTTTCTAGATCCTGAGACCCGAAAAATCGGGTTTCACGGCGGTTCACTTATGTCGCCGTACATACCGCCCAAGAGCTTTCATCCATTTTTTAACTATAAGTTAAATTGAATGAATACGCAATGAATGGACACATAAACGCATTTCTCTAGACAAATACCATCCACAAAACTACACAAATAAAACGCTCCAATTCTAGGTTTATAGGAACTTATAGCGGCGTTGCACTTTTCGCGGCGAGGGATTTTGTTACTTGTGCTTCCCTTATAACGCACTGAAATGTTCACAAATCAAAACAATGGAGTCTTAATTATGGAACAATCATTTGAGTTATCTACAAATTTGGCGTCTATTAAAAGAATCCTTTGTGAGATAGCCATTTCAAGGGCGGGGACCATTTACGATTTTTCTCATTTTTTTACCACTTTACACAATCTAAGTATGCACATCAGAGGTTCCTCACATGACAAGAATCACCGATTACAAGCTCTCCGTATAGAAAACTAGGTTGAATTAGATGCTTTTTGGAGTTTTTATTCCCGTAGTAGAAATTTTCATCAATTGGCTTCTTGATTTATTATATAATTTAATAAATCAAGCCCCCAAAAGAGTTTTTAAAGTATTATAATCATATATAGGCCATACTTGGAGCGTAAAAAGGCAAGATAAAATCACGGGGGGGGGGGGGGGTGGGGGGGGTTGAGGCGCTGGGACCCTACTGCCGTGATATAGACTAGGGATCATTTTACTTTTTAAAATTTTTAACTGACCACATTTTGAAGGGGCTTTACCCCCCCCCCACCCCCCCCACGCCAGGGAGGGGTGCCAAATCGGCCTAACTGGGTTAAAGGCCCCCTGGTCTGTTTGTGGTTTTTTGTATGAAGGAAAAGTCGGGATTTACACCAATCAGAAAGAGACAATAACTTCAACAAAAATACAAGTTAATGATCTGTAAACCTTCCTAACTCTTGGGGCTTTATTTAATAAATTATTCACAATTTGAAAAAAGGTAAAAAAAATAAAAAAAATAAAACATTTAACGGAGCGAAAAAATGGGCTTGTGAGGAGAAAAGTGCCAGAGCGCACAGCTCTCGCGAACCATGCGTTTTGGTTCTCCCAGTCGCCATTTGCGTTCCCTCTCTCTCAAAACGCGTTGAAAGTGAACGCGTAGA
>JAMKCH010045228.1:0-11569 GCA_023653785.1 Ophioderma brevispina | reverse complement strand
TGACTCTATAGAGTGGGAATTAAAAACTGATTATTTTCATACTTGACTTGCTGAGAGAGGTAGCAGCTAAGTGTTGAAGAAGTGCATTTTGGCAGTTTTAGTGATTATATGAATTAATATCTTAAGGTTAAAGCGTGGCATTTGTGTTAACAGAGCAACGAATCTGAGCTACAAATCTGACATCGGATTGCCGAGATTGAAAAGAGGATTGGCGAGTTTCCAGAAATGACCCCCAAGAAAATCAAAGGTGTCTTTCCTCTACAACATCACCGTGAAAAAGCAGCGGCTGGACAATGGAGTGAGTTGATGAGTAGTGTATTATATGGGTTGGCCATTTAGTGCCCGTCATGGGTACTGGTGACCCCGATGAATTCAAAGTCCACAGTAAAGACTGCTCAATTCATCTGGATTATCGGGAAGTATGGTCACTAAATGGTCGACCCATATTACAAGGAGCGGCATCAAAAACTCAACCAGGGGTTGACAACGGCAGTTCTTGATGGAGGGACGTACATGTTTGATTGCTTAGAACAAACAGAACCATTTCCAACCAGAAAGAACCGAGAGCAACCGCTGGTTTAATTCTAGAGCTGGAGTACCGTTTAATTCCTATCCGTTTACACATATTTTCGTGCGTTTTAAAGGTATGTAAAACGGTCATTAAAGCGTCCGTAATCAGGTTACCCGGCTTTGGCCCATTCGATTCATATATCATCTTGAACCATTAAAATGTGTTGGTTTGTACTTACCGTACGTTATGTTTTAATCCAAAATAACGCAGTTGAATATCCCAAAGACCCCAACAACGAAATCACTATGGGCCTCCATATTTTGTTACCAGTTGGTCCTTAGCTGATGTACCCGGTAGTTATTTTTCCACTAGAATAATAGAGTAACAAGGGTCTATAACACAGACTACACTCACATCGTACAAGAACATGGTAAAATGGGGATTCCCCTGTTTCAGTAAAGTGGAAAAACCATGGGAGCAGCATTGAAACTTTTAACTTTTCACTGACGGCGGGTAAAATTTTGGTGAAAAATTACTTCAGCAATTAAAATAATAAGAAAAAAGTTAGTGATTTTTTCCCCCTGCTTGAAAAGAAGAGGGGGGATTTACCGAGGGCGCAGGTCTGTGTGTGTGTGTGGGTGTGTTCCAGTTTGGTTAGGGTTCGTTTTTCGCGTCCTCCTTCGAAAAGTTTTTAAGGTCCGATATAAAACCAGACTTGGGGTAAGGTTGCAGTAGGGGTTCCTTCATGAGTGTGGCTGATGTCACAGGTCATGGCCAAGGTCGCAAAGGTCATCGGAGGTCATGTTCCAGACGACAACGTGCCAGGTTGGATGATGCAAGTTTACTTGCGTATTTTACTGATGTGTAAACGTTTGTAGTTTGTTGCTGTAGTGAATTTTCTGAACGTGCAGTGACCCTTTTCCCGTTCGTGTACACGTGTGAACGTGTACCAAGTCCCAGACTATTTTAGTCTTGGAAGCCACCCCTAAATTAAAAGAATGTTTATTGTACACACTGAACAATTTTGAGAGGTTGAGAACAAGGCTATGTCCATATGGTATGTTTGACTTGTCTGTTTGTAAAATGTTAGCATTTGAGCGCCCTTTGAAAAGTTAAATTGGAAACTTTCATATGTTTATTAGATCATAGGTCACATTCCAAGGCCAAAGCAATGAGGTCATGTTGTAGAGAACAAGCTCTGTCCATATGTATGTTTGACTCTGTCTGTTTGTAAACATGTTTAGCATTTGAGCGCCCTTTGAAAAGTTAAATTGGAACTTCCATATGTTTATTAGATCATAGGTCACATTCCAAGGCCAAAGGTCAACTGAGGTCATGTTGTAAGCTAGGCTAATAAGATGAAGTTGTAAAATAGGCTGAAAATTTGTAATTGGTCTCATTTCTTGAAAAAATGAAGTCCATTTGAAACCTTTATATGTTGATGAAATTATAATGTCAAAGCTCATCTGAGGGCAAGTTGCTTTTCTGAACAAGGAATATAGTGGAGACATAAGATTATGCACTGTATGATTACAGATCTAACTAGTTCTTGTTTCATTTTGTTGGTTTGATATGCCAGTTGTTTTCTCAGAACTTCTATAAGATGATAATTTTAACTTGAATAGTTACCAAGTCACTAAGATAATATAACCACTCTTCATGGAACCCAATTCAGAAAAGAAAAGTTCATAAGAGAGGCCCTGTAACCTGTAAAAGCAACAGAAAAGGGGATCTTGTGTGTATGCAAGGTAAAGAGAAATTTGTTCAGATGGTTGTCCCTGTCTTCCTGCCTACTACAGAAGCCAGACTATAAGGTCATTCAATCATGGCACATTTATTTTGATGGCAGATTTAAGGATATGGACTTGGTCACGTGGTTCTAACTTTGGTTATAGCCGGGAGCGGACCTACGTCACACTGCGGTGAAAGCAAAGGAGAAGCCCAGGGTAGCCGTGAATCACAGTGAAAACAAACTGTGCAAATTGCGTCTTTAGGTTCACTGCACATCGCATGACACTATGCCTGCAGCGAGCATCGACTCCGAGGTACGCACGTCGTTGCTGGACAGATTTTGTCTGAGTTCCCGGATGTCTGCTCCCAGCTATATAATAGGATAATAGGATTCTTGGCAAATCTAGTTCTGATGCCAAATTTTAATTGGTGTTTTTTAACTCACAAGCTCTCAGTAAACTCTTGTTATTTTTTGTAGACATTGATCTGTTCATTATTTTTTTGTAGCCATTGATCTAAAGAACAAGGTTGCAGTATATCGTGGTGAACCTAAGGGTGTTAAGCCCGATGTAACACTGACAGTGGATGATGAAGACTTTATGAAGCTGGCTATGGGACAAATGAGACCAGAACAGGTATGGTACAATGAATATGTGATGTGGCATTGTGTGAAATTAGCGCAAACAGAATCCTTACACTACACTTTTTCTCTTTCTTGTGCAGTAAAGTCATAGCTATAAATTCAGATGTTTCCTGCGTGTTTGTACATACCGCCTTTTTGTGCATGCGTGTTTGTGCATGCGTGTTTGTGCATACCGCTTTTTTGTGCATGTGTGTGTGTATGTGTGCGTGCATACCTCCTTTTTGTGCATGCGTGTAATTGTGTCAGCGATTTTGACCAGAGTTTGTGGTGCGATCACCAAAATACACACATTCACCACTGTACAGTAGAAAAGAAATGAAGTATAGAGTGAGTCTCTGATATCTGATGTCATTTCCATTTTTAAATGTTGTACCTTGAGTGCAAGGAGATGAAGACAATACTTCTCTGGTGCTGAAACAATCTTATTCAAAATCACTTACACAGCTACATTCCTCCCACAGATGGGTTCCTGTAGTTGTTCTTCTTCTTACATGTATCAGTGAACAAAAGCATTACAATTCAAGAATACTGTGAATAAACCATTCCTTGATGGTGCCATCAATTTTGAGATATGAGATACCATTTGGTAACCTATGAAGGGGGAAGGGCACCTCTCCTGTAAAACATCTGCGCTGGCAACCGACCTGGGAGTGCAGGAGCCTGTTGTTTTGTATATGTAGATGGTCTTGGAGTTGGCCCACAAGATGCAGACTTCTTGGTTGGTGGGGGGACTCTCCTGGGCTTTGGATGGACTCCAGGGACGTCTGCGTGCGGCTCCATCCACAACACAGGTTTGTGCTTTCCATCTGTGCAGCCGTTGTTCCAGGCGTCAGCTTAGAGTAACCTGAGCTGGGACATCCCTGGAGTGCTGTGGTAGTCCTTGTCTACTGGGAGTTATCTTGGTCCGCACTCTCTCTTGTGGGACCCATATCGGGAGGACGGAGAATGAAGTGCGTTCACACAATGACACAAACAGACTCGCTGGCGTGGGATGGGGTGCTTGCCCACGTGCCCTGAGATCGACGGTGCTCGCCCTGTGCTGCTCATGTGCAGAGTGTGCCTGTTCTGTGTGGGAGGGATCAGCCCATGCCGGGGACTTGGTCCGGTGTTGAATGCCTCATTCTGGCTTGACACAGGATGTCTTTGCTCAACTCTGGCTAATAACTCATATTTTCTGTCCAAAATAATGTTGATTAAAATATGTCACAATGTGAACGTGACAAATAGTAATATCACCGTTCAAATGACAAATATGTTGCCCAAATTCGTCATCATGGGAATGTTTGCCCAGATGAGTCGCTATGTGAAAAAAAAAATAGAAATTTTATTATGTAATGACAAATATGTTGTGTAAATGTCACTGTACGAAATACTTAAAAATGCAGATACGACACTCTAGGTTTGTGCAGTTTTGATTTTTGACAAACATGACTATGTGACTATGACTATGTGATGTGGGTTTTGCAAATATTTCACAATTAAGTTTAAGTAAATTAATATCTAATTTTGCCACTGTGAGATATGATATTTGGTAAATTTATAGAGTAGTATGAAACAAACTAATATACCAAATATCTCCAAAAACTTTAAAATGTCAAATATATATATATATATGATGCGACCGACGATCTCTTATGTCACTTTGAAATGGTTAATATCATTATCAATGAGGTTGCAAATGGATTTGTTTTTTGCAAAATCCTCACACAGCAGTATTGCTGTGAATGTGAAGTGAATTAGGCCACCCCCCCTTAACAGGGACAAAACCAGATTTAAAACTTATTTTTACTACTACTGCTACTTCTACTACTACTGTGCTTTCACTCATATTATTTGATGCATTCCATAACCATTCCTTTCCATTTCTCACCCACCCAGGCTATTTTAGCTGGTTCAGTGAAGATCAAAGGCCGAGCAATTTTGCTGCAAAAAAGGCAACAGTTCTTCGAAATGTACAAATCCAAATTCTGATCACAACTCGTATCTGCATATCCATCCGAGTGGTTGGTATGTGATTACTTTGCATTGCTTTTTTTCTGAACATTGCGTAGGTTAGTTGACTTTTAGTTTGATACAAATTGTGCTGACGCTGAAGTATGTTTTGGTATAGCCTGAATTTATTGAACACTTGTTTTGGTTTTATCAAAACAGCCGGCATATTTCTAATTACACACCCAAATTCCTCGCATCGGAGCACATTATGCTGTCGGGTACCCCATGTGTGACTAATTAGTGTGGTGGGATGGATTGGGTTGTTCCAGAGGAAGGATTTGAGCGACCCTCTACCTCCCAGAGAATAACCTCATTGTCCTTCTCTTCCTAGTTCTTTTCCTTCTCAGCATTCCAGTTGACTAGGTTTTAGTGGTAGAGGCCACCTGAGCTCCTGATGATGATGAGTGACACTAATACCAACAAATCCAACCATGGAAATACTCAGTGGTTTGTGGCATAGGGTGCTATCCCCATATGAGACAGTGCGGGTGGCAACTGGACCAAATGTTGAATCCTCTAGCTTTCCTTTATATCCTTTTAGGCTCATTCCTTTGAGTAGGGTAGTGAATGCTTACGTGTTGGACCACACAGCAGAAAGTCTCTTTTAGGCTGTTAACTGCATTCAGTATCTTCATTCATCTTGGACGTGTCTTGCCATCGGGATATAGATGAGCCTAGACGCCATCGTACGAACACGCATATGGCCACAAAAGTGGCCACGGGTAAAGTAATGTTTTAAACAGTGTTGTCTACCATTGTCTTTCACATAGTATGTACTGGGATTCTACTCACATCATTTGTACAATGTACCCAGCACATGGTAGTAGGTTCATGTACAAATACTATTCATAAATATTTTTTTTTTGCCTGTATAGGAACAGGTGGGAAATCTGTGTACTGTAGATGGATCTGAAAAAAATGCTTCAAAGAAAGATCAAAACAGCATAGTGTTTTGTCAGTCTTGTAAATGTGCGGGGTTACTAGTCCACATAGGGGAGATGCCATCAACTGGTTCGCTGCGATAAACATTGAAATATTTTAATCCAGTCATTAATCCTATATTCAACAACTCACCGTACATCTCCTTGTACAGGAGCATACCGTTGTTGATTTGTTATCAATCCACAGTTGATGTGCAAATTAGCATGTCATTCCCAGTGCATTGTTCATGGAAGTGCATTTACTTGGTACATTTAAGTCATCGCATTGTTCATCACCTTTGGAACTCAGAATATGTGCAAGGGCACCAGGTGCAAACTGCAAAACAACAAGCATGCCAAAACTACCATTTTGCTTTAGATTTTGCTAAAATATTTTATGAGGAAGATTTCTGTGGAATTGGGAACATTTTAGTATTATAGTTAGAATAATTATGTTCCTCTATACACGATGCACAAAGTATACACAAAGTTTTCATGAAGTTGTTGAAAGGGATTTAAACATGATTGAAACATGTTACAGAGTGATTCATAGTCTCTCTCTATTTTTGTCTTGTGGGATAAATATATGTGGACACATGGATGTGTCGTTGTTGATTTGTGATAAACCAATCTGTAAAATTTT
The DNA here is from genome assembly GCA_023653785.1 of Ophioderma brevispina. Classification (NCBI taxonomy): domain Eukaryota; kingdom Metazoa; phylum Echinodermata; class Ophiuroidea; order Amphilepidida; family Ophiodermatidae; genus Ophioderma; species Ophioderma brevispina. The sequence continues at coordinate 5,129 of JAMKCH010045228.1, read as the reverse complement.
TGAATCCCTAAATAAAAGGGGATTGTTATTAGCATTGACCCATTTCAAAAGAAATTTTCCGAGTTGTAAATTACGGTTTGTCAATACTTCGTCATTTGCGGTATGAGAAGTGTGGTATTTTGTGCCATTATCTATTAGCTTGTTACAATTTGCTAATAGCAGCTAAAACCATCAAACAATGCAATCACTTGCAGCTGTAAGACAAAGGAAAATGGTATTTCCTGCAGCCCACAAGATGCAGTTAGTATCACATGACCTATGCAAGACTGACAAAAGGATAAAATTCTATTTTAGACTTTGTTGACAATTTCCACATAAGATCCGCATATATGACCTGTTCTTCCCCCAGGTTGATTTGTGTGTTTACTCTTTAATAAGTAGCAGCTTGGCTTCCAACACGTTTTTTAAAATGCTTGTGTAGGCTATCAGTCCCAACCGTAGATGTAACCTTGTCTTTGAATTTATCATCTCTGTAGGCTTTCTTCCAAGGCAAAGTGAAGATCAAAGGCAACTTGATGCTACTGCAAAGAGCCCAGCAAATCATGACCTCCATCCAGTCCAAACTCTAAAAGATGAAGACATATGATATCACAAGATTCCTAACACATCACCAATAACAAATACAATGTGTGAATGAAGATTCCAGCAAAAATTGGTACTTGCTAGTGACATTTCAAGTTGGTGTTAGCATAAAGAATAACGAACAAAAAGTTTACACAATCATCTCTCTTTATCAGTTGATTTGTCAGGCCATGATCTTTCAAGATCAGAAGTGCACAAGTCTCTTTCAACAGTTATTTGAAAAATTAGCTTAGGTCATTTTAAAGTGACAGGAGGAGATTTTTTTAGGATACAATTTTTCTCAAATAGCACTAAATCGGTTGTACAGAGTAGTCCAAAAAAGTTCACCCTTTTTCTTCTGCAAATTTCTCAAAAGTGGGTAGACATATCAAAGTAGTTTGAAGGTATTTATTAACTACACTATCTTGTTGAAGCCTGGTGAAAAGGGCATTGAAAACAAAGCTGAAATGACAAAATGGCCGCAATTTAGAGAAAAATTGTCAAAAACCACTTTGCACACACGTAAGTCTGTGTCACTCTGTTCGCGGTCATGAATTGAATCCAAGATTGACACGCACATTGAACAATGCACCCCATCATGAGACTTGGTATTTAATAATAACCACAAAGGAAAGAATTATGGTATCTCAAATTATTTCAGGTTTCTCTCATAAATATAAAACGGCTGCAATACTTCTTCATGATCTTTTTCCAAACCATGCAAACATTGAAAATGAACAAGCAGAGTCTTGATCAGTCTTGACAAGAAAAACATGCAAATCTCTTTCAATTTAAAATTTCCCCCAATTTGAAATCAACTTAATTATTATGTAAATGGACATTTCAAGTTCAGTTTCACGATTGAGATATTCTCTCATTAATTTTCAAACAGTAAACACTTCACACAAACTCAAAGTGTGGTCAGTAGTTTGTCGTGTGAGTAGGCCTCACTTAATGGTATTGATTACTGTTAACTGTCATGAGTGTCCCATAGACAAACGTGTGTGCAAAGTGGTTTTTGACCATTTTTCTCTACATGAACGCCATTTTGTTTTTTGAGCTTTGTTTTCAATGCCGTTTTCACCAGGTTCTAACAAAATATTGTAGTTAATAAATATCTTTATAAAAATGTGATATGTCCAAGCACTTTTGAGAAATTTGCCGACATAAAAGTGTAAACCTTTTTTGGACCGCTCTGTAGACCACCTACCGTGAACGTTTGGAAGGTTTATTGAGCAAAGAAGTAGGAAGGAGAATTTGCCTGCTATCGCAATCGTCCCCATAGAAAACCATGCTTTGAATTTCTGTTGTGCACGACAGAAATGACTAAATCATCATCTTACTACATAAAGAAGGCGTATTTGGCTTATTCACTTCAGATGTGATCTAATACATTGGTAAGCATTCCAAATATGCAAAAAAACCGGGTTCAAAAAAAAATTGGGGCGCTTCTTTCTGGAAATGTCCTCATGTCTCTTTAACAGTCATTTCAATGGGAGCATTATTTGGTGGTGTGCACCCATATCAGTTTATCTGTAGCCTGTCTTCTATAGACCGTGTTAGTAATAGATTTAAAAAGACTGGTAACAATGCCTCTACAAGGAACACAGGAATTGAAATGTAACTGGCAAGAAATTGTTTTGTTGGTTTGACTTCAGGGGCGTAATTCAAAGTTGTGATAAAAAACCGATCCTAATGTAGTAACCCGGGAGCTAGCAGACATTTGTAATACATCTCAAGTACAAAAGGTTTGAATGATTAAATATGTTCACAGCCTGACAGGGACCCCTGAAATGTGATTCTTAAGTGCCGCAAATGGTGCCTTAAGGAGAAGGGGGCCAAAACAAAGATTGTACAGGGTCAAATTTTTAAATTGATCCAATCGTGTTGAAAAGTATTCCAAGTTACTTGTCTAACCATAAGGATTCAGAAAAGGTATAGTTTATAATATCTACAGCCTAAAGTTTCACAGTTATAGGCTAAAAACAGCAAAAATCATTAAAAAGGGTCAATTTCAGTTGTACAGAGGTCAAATTTTAAAGTTGCTCTGATTTGGATAAAAAATTGTGCAAATTATTGGAGTACATAGGATTAAAATAAGGAATGGTTTTTGACTGTCTAAATGCTTAGTTACCGATGTGGGGGCACAGAAGGTCAGCGTCCATTGCATTCAATGGGGCTTGACCTTGTTTCCCCCTACTCAAACCTTTTGTACTCGAGATGTGTTACAAATGTCTGCTAGCACCCAGGCTATATAATCTGTTCTAAAAAATCAGATGAGTGATTTATTTTTGGTTCAAGTTAAGAAAATATTCTGATGCCTGCTGATATGGCAGGCACACTTCTTTTGGACATAATAAAGGAAACAAATTCATACTTTTTATTTTGAGAATTATAGTGTTTATGAAAAATAGACCAAAAATTAAAGGCAAATGCTATACAAAAACACATGAAGTGGCAAAGTTAAAATATGCTTTACCAATGCAAAAAGTATGACTTGCTATATTAATTGTACTAGTTGAGTAAAATCAGTATTCTATTAAAGGTAGGTTACCCGATCAACAACCTCGTCCCCCACTTTTCTCTTCAAAATTTAGATTTTGTGTCAGAAGATTAAAGGTGCAACGAGAGATTTCAAGTCATCCTTATTTTCTGTGATATGTACTGATTTCATAAAGATCAGACGCTCAATAGATTCCATACCCTTTATTTGATCACAGAAATAACTTAATATGAAAACAAATGGTGATTTGTATATGCTTATATTTCAATGGAAAACATAGGCTGAATTTTGTATTTGCTCCTATACGAAATTTCACAATTTTTGTACCAAAGAAACAGTACTCAGCTTAATCCTTACAGATGGGGATATTTTGTTATAAAGTATTACACCAGTACCAAAATCAGAATTTTCACGTTTTTTCGGGACATCTGTTATTTGAAATCTCTCGTTGCACCTTTAAGAAAGTTCAAATTGTTCTCATTTCGAGAAATTGAAGGCCAAGAACTGTTTTCCTTTTATTTTATGAACAGATCTGTGTGCAAATGTGGTCGCCTACATTATTTAACACACATCGACCTATGTGCCAATTTAGTACTTGAGATTAACCGATTTTTGTATTGGACCTCGGGTCAGGGGCCGATTTTGCAAAACCGGCAAAAAACGGATTGGCAAAAATATGTCAGAGCCTGCCGATTCTCAGCCGATGTATTTAATCAAAGAAAAGGACAAATTATTTTACCAGTTTTTAAGTAGATGCTCAAAAAGTTAACCGTAACCGTACCGTTAACCGTAAAAGTTAATTCCTCATCGGAACTTGTAGCAAATGTGGACCACACAGATTTATTAAATTATAATAATTGTCACCAATTCCTAAGTTTAAAAAATTGAACCCAGTGCGATTTTTAATATATGGGGCAAATCGTTGGATCCGATTGGTGGATCGGCCGATACTACAAAAAATAATCGGCCATCGGATCAGCAGAGGAAACCCTGAATCAGTTAATCTCTATTTAGTACACATTTCCATAATCAGGTCACCTACCTTTAAGGACAGCTATTGCCCTATATCTTGAGCATGTTAACTGATATGCAAATTACACAGATTATGTGTTACTTGGGCAAGAGTTCCATATGTACCCGCTTCGAAGTTCAACATGTAACAAATTATTTTTTATTTTTGGCTTTAAGGTTAGGGTATTTGTTAGTGTAAGGCCATAAATAAAAAAAAATGTTTCCTGTAGAATTTTAAAGGGGGTACATATGGAAATATTTCCGTTACTTGTGAATATTTTACCATTTTATATAAAAATCAAACAAGACTTGAATAATGTGCAATTGAATAATACTTTTATAAATCCAATTTTGCTAGTTTGAGTTTCGTAAGCTCTGTGTGACCTTGCATTTGCAGTAAAAAAGCTCAAGCTCAAGCATGTATTTTTATGGTTAATTTTTGTATGCAACATTTTTCTGAGAGGTCCAAATGCATTATTTACTTTACTTAAACAACATCTCAACATTGCTCTCTCTCTGTCAACTCGCATATGGCTAAAAGATGTATCCAAGCAAGTTGCAGTGTTCTTAAAAGGGCATTTTGTGATCCGTATTCTCATCCTCTAGATTTCCTTCAAATCTTGAGATTTTTGTCTTGCTTCTGAGCTTCAGAGCAAGACCAGAGGGTGTTTTGAGTCAATCCCACAATGCACCAGTTTTGGGAAATTCACCTCAATATGGTCATGTGATCCCATAAAAATCCTATTCTAAACACATAAAAACCCTGACTTGAATGCTCATATTAGCCCACAAAGTGTTAGTACTTAGAGAATTTTTAGCATGGTTATGTAATGTCTTGTGGTTCTTAAACTTCTGGAACAGTTTTTATCCCTAAGTACTGACATGTGTTTAGTACAGTACAGTATAGGCACATTGCTATGCATCATGGGATTGATTCAAAACACCCTCTGGAGCAAGACTAAGAAATCACTATTTCTTTATGTGTATATGTTTGTGTATGTATGACTGGTCATTTTGGTTGAAGTTTTGTAATTTGTTATCTCCTTCCCAAACG
>JAMKCH010045227.1:0-40800 GCA_023653785.1 Ophioderma brevispina | reverse complement strand
GGGTCAAAGGTCACAGGAGTCATTGCAGCGTCAGTACTCTAACCTCCTTTGTGCTCCTCTCAACTGTCAGTTTTGAGATACTACCAGGTTCATTTGGTCACAGCATGGATTGGTGGTGATCACAGAATTGGTATACAAAATCATCCGGAGTCCAAAAAAAGGGGCAGCCTCTCTAATCCCCTTCAAAATAATTAATGATTAGAAGGTTGCTTTGATCATCAGACCTAATCATAAGAGAGTCCTGGACCCAAGTATCATAAGGGTTTCACAGGATTGGGGTCAAATGTCACCCAGGGGCCATTGTCATTCTATAACTGGGCTAGGTTCTGTTCTGTGTGCACAATTTTCCTCTATTTGTTCGCCTGCAAGAATTGCAGGAGGGGCGCACTACCAGTCCTTAATTCTGATCTCACATGTGCATGTGTGAATGCATTTTCAAGCTTTTTGAAAGGTTAGTTTCAAAAAAGTTCTCATGCGAGATGTTAAAGTCCATGCTACAGAAAATGGGTCAAGATAAAGAGGCAAGGGTCATTACAAGGTCAAAGGTCAAATGAGGTAAGTTATACAATGGGCGAAACAATTGGCACTCATTCAAAAAAAAAGTAAAGGTCAATAGCTACAGAACTTGGATCATAGTCCTCTTGCTAACCTCATTGATAATCAGGTCAAGGGTCACATAAACAAGCCAACAAGATGGCTTCATTCAGGAAGTAAAAGTACATGATCAGAACTTAGATCACTAGTGGCCCTTGTGAATTTTGAAATGTGCGTTCAAAGATCACTTGCCAAGTTCAAAGGTCATATGAGGTTAAGTTATAAAATGGGATTGAAAATATCAAATGGCATAATATGAAAAAGTTGCAAATCAACAAATTGGGCTATACGATGCAAATGGGAACATTCATATAATAATACGTCAAGGGTCACTTACACGGGTCAAGGTCATTTTAGGTCAAGTTATAAAATAGGGTGAAGGAAAGGAGTGGATCGTGAAGCAGGCGACATTGTGGTTTGAGAATTGCTGTTTTTTCCTTATGTGTTTTTTTTAATTTTTGCTTTCTTTTGTTCATTTGTTTCATCATATTGGGGTAGTGCTGTGGGGGTTAGTATACACTTGAAGGATGGTGATTCATTACAACATATATTCTTAAATTAGAGGTAGCCCTCCTCGCTCTCTTGAATCCAAATTATTTTTAAATGTTTGGTGATTCTAAAACCGTATTGTCAAATATCCGTAACCAAGCAAACACTCTAAAATGGCTTATTAAAATGACAAGATATCTTGGGTAAAGGGGCACGTTAATAGATTCTATTCCAAATTGTCAAAGGTCAAATACAAATTCACATATGACCTACAATAACAAAAATAGAGATCTTGTGTGCGGATCAAGTCAGTCGCCCCAAACCAAGTCGCCCTCACGCAAAACGCCGAACCAAAAGCTAACCCAAGGCGCCACCACAGTAAACCAAATCGCCCCATGCCAAGTCGCACCCACAGTAAACCAAGTCACCCCCACAGTAAACCAAGTCGCCCCAACCAAGTCGCCCCAATGCCAAGTCGCCCCCAACACACACCAAGTCGCCCCACTATACACCAACTCGCCCCCAGCACACAAGCCCCCCCCAACACCACATTTGACAAAAACAACACTTGTCCATATAATCGAATATGTGGAGGTATGCGTTACAAAAAATAATGGAGGGTCTGCGCCCACCACAAAAAACTTCGATTTCCGTATTAGACAGGGTTTGCTTGATCTCAATCAGACCTAATCATAAGAAGTCCTGACCCAAGTAATCATCAGGGTGTTCACAGATTGGGGTTCAAATGTTCACCCAGGGGCCTTGTCATTCTAATTCACAGACTGGCTAGGTTCATGTTCTGTGTGCACAATTTGTCCTCTAGAACCTTTGGTGTCGCCTGCAGATTGCAGGAGGCGACAGCCTACCAGTGTCCTTAATTCTGTCTCAACCATGCCCTGTGTGACTGCTTTTCAAGCCAACTTTTTGAAATGTTAGTTCAAAATGTTTCTCATTCGGAGGTTAAAGTCCAATTGCTACAGAAATTGGGTCATAGTAATGAGGTCAAGGGTCATACCAGTCAAAGGTCAAAATGAGGTCAATTATAAATGGGCTGAAAACAAATTGGCATCAGTGCAAAAAGTAAAGTCCAATAGCTACAGAACTTGGATCATAAATGTCCCTTTCTAACCCTCTTTATAATCAGGTCAGGTGGCACATAACAAGAGCCAACAAGAGGGCTTCATTCATGGAAGTAAAAGTACAATGATCAGACCTAGATCAAGATGGCCCTTGTGAATTTTGAAATGAATGCGTTTCAAATGATCACTTGCCATGTTCAACGGTCATATGAGGTTAAGTTATAAATGGGTTGAAATATCAAATGGCATAATATGAAAAGTGCAATCAACACTTGGGCTATACGTTCAATCATGGAACCTTCATATACAATAACGGTCAGGGTCACTTACACTGGTCAGGTCATTTTTATTTCAAGTTATAAATAGGAGCGAAGGAGGATGGATCTGGAACAGCAGACGACACTTGTGGTTTGAGAATGGCTTGTTTGTTTCCTTTGTGGTTTTTTTTTAACATTGTTTGCTTTCTTTTTGTCATGTTTGTTTTCCACATATTGGGGTAGGGCTCGTGGGGTTAGTATACACTTGAAGGATGGTGATTCATTACAACATAGTAGTCCTTAAAATTTTAGAGGTAGCACCTCCTCAGCTCTCTTGACTCCCCAAAATTATTTTTAAATGTTTGGCTATTCTAACTAAACAGTTATTGTCCAAAACAATATCTACCACGCAACCTCTAAATGCTTATAAAATGAACAAATATCTTGGTTAAGTGGCACTTATAAAATTCTATTCCAAATTGCAAGTCATCCCATTCACATAGGACCTACATAACAAAAATAGAGTCTTGTGGTGCTGATACAAGTCAAGTCGCCCCCAAACAAAGTCGCCCCACCCACTCGCCCCTCACAGTCAACCAAGTCGCCCCAAGTAACAAATGCGCCCTCCTTGCCAAGTCGCCCCCCCCCCCATGCCAGTCCCCCACATTAAACCAAGTCGCCCCAAACCAAGCTCCCCCATGCCAAGTCGCCCCCAACCCACGCCAATTCGCCCCTACAATACACCAACTCGCCCCCAGCACACACAGCCCCCCCCACACAGCACTTTGTACAAAACACACTCTGTCAAGTCAATCGAATATGTGGAGGTAATATGCGTACAAAATATTGAGGGTCTGCGCCCACACCAAAATTCGATTTCGGGTATAATTTTAAATGTGTTTATTTATATTTAAAAACTCACATATCGGATTTTCTGAGCTGCGTATAATACGCAAAAACGCCAAACGCAAGGATCTGTGTCCGCCAAAAAACCTTCACGATTTTCGGGTTTCTCCCCTCTCCATATTTTTAAATAAACCCAGTTTTTTGATTTGTATTTAAACGCTAATATTAGAGTGTCTGCGTATAATATGCAGAAACTTCAAGCAGAGGATCTGTTTCCACCACAAAAACTCCGATTTCGGGTTCCCATCCATATTGTGTTTTGTATTTTTTGTTTGAAATATTTTGTTTATTTAAAAAACTGTGGCTTCCCTCATCCAGTGCATCTGGTCCCTAAGGGATGGAAGATAGGCACCACTACTGGACCAAGGCTTCTCTCGGAAAACAAGAAGTACCCGTCTTTGTCCAACTTTAAATAACAGAAGTGAACTTTAAGTGCTTTAGACTAGAGGAAGTATCTTTTGTGGAACAGTTCCTAGAATTCTGTTGTTCTATCGTGATACTTTCTCCCATCACGTTCAATGACTTTTGTTATGGTTTTATTGACTTGCAATAGACACTATTGCCTTATGTCATGTCTCTTAACGACACTATGGTTTCCGGCTGTGTATGTTGTTGGTTGTGCCACCGTTAGTATTATAACCTGTGTTCTAAATCGACTGCAGAAGATAAGTGGCAACTACCACTAAACGAAACAGTTCTGTATCGAATGATGTCTTAATTACCAGTATTCACTACTTTTATTTTATTTCTATTGAAAAAACAACTCTAAATCTCAGAATGCTGCATATTTACTCAAAACTCCAAAACAGAGGGTCTGTTTCCACCACCAAAAACTCCTTATCTGGGTTCTCCAGAATTAAAAAAAAAATCTATTAACAACGCTAAATGTCAGAGTTTCTGCGTATACTACTCAAAACTCAAAAATCAGAGGTCTGTTTTTCCCGGCAAAACTTCGGATTCCGGGGTTTTGTGTATTTTAAAATATTTGTATTTATAAATTAGATTTAAAATTACTGTGCTCAACTGATCGAGATCTCGATCAATACATGTGGCATGTATTAGAAAATGCTGCTTTGTGGTGTGCTAGAGGTGTTAAAACGCCATATCGCGGTGTCTGCTTGTACTTCGTATAACTCCAAAATCATACAATGTTGCTTTCACCTCAAAAAACTTCAAAATTTCATATTTTGTGTTTTATTTTAATATATTTTAAAACTCAAGTCGGAGTTACCTAGTGTATAATACGCAAAACTTAAATTTCGGAGGACCTGCGTCCGCTGCTAAGCCTCCGGCGATTTCCTGTATTTTGTACACAACCGATGTGCGATTTTTACTGTCGCAACCGGGTTTCCAGACCCGTCTTTCTAATTCATAAAGTGCATTGACTCAAGATTTTTTCGTAAATCTGATAGTTAGAGAGTCCTACGGTTAACATATACCCCGGTTTAATAAACTCACAACCACATATGAAGGGTGATAACAACAACAGATTTTACAATAAAATCTAAAATTAATAATTGAGTTTCCTAATTAGGGAACAGACAATATTTTTTGATGAGCGGTAAATGACGACCAAACAATATTAAATTTTGATGAGCGGAAAATGACAACGTCCATGTTTGTCAAAAATACATTTCTTTAAACGTCACTTGCCAAAATATCAAATACCTTTATTCTAACTAGTTTTATTTGTCCAAATCCAAGATTAAAATAATTTATTTTCGGAATCAACAATAACTCTTATTTCTGACAGTTAAGAATGTTACGGATGTCTTAATTGTGGCTCAAATTTTCCTACTGAAAAGTAAAAAAATGAAATGAGTCATATGGGTGATTGGAATTCAGCATACTGCACACGCACAGTCAATAAAATTGAGTGGCGTGTCTTTAATTTTCTTATCCAACAATCATCAAAATTAATTTAAAAAAAACCGAATAAGAATGTCTGTTGAAAATATCCTTGCTAAAAACAATTTGGAATGTACATTATGAGTTGAATGTTATCATTGAAAAGGAATCCCCATTTAGCCTACTAACAATCATTCGGGAAAATTCAAATTATCGAATCTTGAAAAGGATGAATATTGAAGACTTCACAACTTTACTGGCTATATTATAATCCGTAGTTATAAGCCTTATTCATCTAATATTGTATTACTATGCATTACCAAGTAATAGAACCCTGATTGACCACTGATCACCCATCCACAACAGAAATTCAAAGTAGAAACCGACCTATAACAGCAGAAACAAAGTATAACCTTTCAATACATTGAATTCGTTAGTTTTTCCCCACGCGCAAGCTCTAAATCACCTCTAATCACCCCCACCCGCTTTCATTTTGGGGGCGACTTTGTTTGAAACGTACCCGAATCAGAGTCAAAAGACAGGTGTAAACCAGACTTCTTCCATGTAAACTTGGCGAAAAAATTAACAACTTTTGGGCCAAATACATCTTCGCAATTTGAGAGCGAGCATTGGGATAAAATATTTCAGTAAACTCCTAGGCCTATATTTAACCGCAAATGCCTTTATAAAAGAAGAGCGAAATGTGTTGCAATTCGGGGGTTTCAATCAAATCATTTTCAATCAATCAACAGTCGTGCGCATGTTACATAACTATGAATTCACAATAGTTGGGAATGTGGGGCTTTCTTACGATTTTTAATTATATTGCATATTCACCTATTTCATTTACCAAATAGAATTTAGGTATTCTAGTTCTGACTTTGGTCCACTTTTGGAATCTTTTTAGAAGAGTTTACCTTTTCTGTATTTTTATGATCCTGTGTAATTTGCGGGCCACCCCCACATAATTAATCAATCACATTTTATTTTTTGTTCTTTTCATCAAAACAGAAAAAACCCAAATGAAAATGTAACGTAATTGAAATACAAAAATGGAAATTATAGTACAATAGGCTATAATGAAATTTACGAAGGTCATATAGGCCTATGTGATTGCTTTCAATTCACTGTATCCTTGCAAAAGATTTATTACTTTTTAAGTTGTGTTCCTGTTACAAAGCCTATAGTGTAAGTCAATTTCAATTACCATTTAAGAATTCTATAAGTATTATTTTTCAAAGAAAAATCATTACCTAACCGCATCACAGCCTAAAACTTAACATCTGAATATTTGGAATGAATGCGATCTTGTAAGTGTGGCATCCTTTTCAGAGATTAATACGAATTGTTACCACAAGCCTTTTTTTTTTTTTGTTTATGTCGGGTAGGCCTATGGTTTAGGCCTCTGACAACTTACAACTGTACATATTAAGGCCCACTGGTTGTCCTAAGCGTTTTTAACTCTTTTAATTACTCTTTGATGGGGATAATCGACATGTCATGCATCACTTTGCCATTTCTGAATACTTTCCATTGCCATTTTTGGCTTCTCGATTCTTCCACGGAAAGCTTTCGACTTTTAGAATAGTTTCCGGTAGTCGTCATATCCAATCGTCAGAGATGTTTCGAGAGAGAGAGAGAGGGGGGGGGGTAACGGTGAGGACTTCGATCCATATTAAAAGGTTCGTGTTCCGATTTACCCCGAGTAGTATCCGATTTTGATATAAGATGAAAGGCCGGTTTTCTCCATGTCGTCCTGAAATTGAGCCCTTAATCCATTTCATTCCACGAATAATAAAAAAACTGGCGTATTTATGGTTAACCATCGATATATAGCACCTATTGAATATGGCTTTGCAATATGCATTAGTGCTTCTACCACCCCCCATCAAAACCCCAAGTTTGTTTCCCACGGTACTTGATGGGCGGATGAGCAAGTGCAGACTCCATATAAAGTCGAGACACAATAAACATAGACATAATCGGAACAAGCACCTTTAACGCATTTTAGAGTAACATGATCTTTCTTCACAAAGCGTCTTTCTCAACATGTAAACATTGGAAATTCCACCCGTTTGGACTGAAGGTTTACTCTTTTTAGTGCCACATGTTTTTTACGCCCCCCCACCCCCCTCAACAGTTATTCGAGGTAATTTTCGAAAACTTTACATGGATGATATTGATAGTTCGTCTCTTGTGTCGTCCTTGTTTCAGGGTGGAACCATAATAAAAGCTTTCTCGAGTGTTTCTCCCATGCATCATCCCACCTTCAATTTATTACTCTCCCAAGTTTGGTATTATATTTTTTACATTGTTTTTTTCCACATTCGTATGTTTCGTATAATAGTACTTGCTGTCATTGCATATATATATACATCTTTATCTCTTTTGTATATGTATTTTTTATTTTTTCTATATTCAACTACGAGTGTATTATTATTAGCATACCTTTCCCTTACTTTTTGTACCTCAACCCAACCTCAACTTCAATTATTTCCCGTATTTTGATCATTATATCTAATGTTACATTCTACTTTATAATACATTCTGATGTATCAACTGTGGTTTGTATGGTATGATGTATGAAATCAAACCGTCTTGAATCTGACTCTTATATACATGCGAACGATTCTACGGGGAGGACGATAATCAATTGGTGTATCCCTTGCAAAAATTAGTTTGTCTCATAATCTTTTTTGTTTCTCAGTTTTGGAAATACGGACACCAGACTATGACTTTTCATTATTTGTATAGGCCCTATATAGTGTAAATTGTTATTTTATTTTACCGAATATTTTGTTTATCTTGGGCAAAGAAAAATATTCATCACATTAAACGGATCAGAAACTTCAGTTATTATGAACGTATCTTTAGTGTAGCTTCCATCGCAGTCGCTTACAAAAATGCTTTGTCAATCGGTCACAAACTTGACACTAACGGGGACAACACAACACAGACTTGTGTGGAGTGTAGTATTGAATATATTCGTATTCGCATTGTGAATTGTGCGTTGGACCAAAAACACTAATTTTTAGAAGTATTGATGGAACTTGAAACTGAAAAGGAGAGAAAATAAGAACCTTGTAGACTTGTGTGCCAAATATGGAAGCTATATATAGTTTCCGGCCAATTCGCACGTTGATCAGCCAAAAAATAAATTGGCAATCAATTGGCGCACGTTTGGGATTATCGGTCTAAATCCTAGACAATTCGAAACTATATGAGCACTCTATTCCATTTTAGTCAATCAATTTCGTTGTACGGCATAACATTTAGCTTATGGTAATGCAAGTCGTGTTTATGCTTTCAATTCGCAAATTTCGCATTTATTTCGAAAAATCATACACTTTTTTGCACTATTACGTAAACACGAACGGTGCGAAAAAATGTAGGGCGTAATTTTCAATTTCGTGGATTGCTATGCTAATGGCGAATATGCATAATTACGTTATAGGACCTCACATATAGTTTCGTTTAAGAGACTACAATGACAAAATAAGTATTAAAATCTTATTTTGGTAGTAAAAACAGTCAAAACAAATTTTATGAAATGAAACATTATATAATATAGGCTATATTTTTCCGCCAAATTATTAAATTCGTCATGTACAGTATGTAAATGAAAAAAAAAAATAGATTAAAGGTGGGTGACCCAGATATATGACTTCGTCACCCACTTTACTCAAACTTGAGATTTTTCCACATATCAGATGAAATTACTTATGCTTCTTAATTGGCCCCCTGAAATGTTTTCTTTTGATGTTTTTGAGCAAATATTTTAAAATCTAAAAACAAAATAATTAATATATTAATTTTAATGGGTCAATTTAGTGGCACTTTTTTATTATCCACTATCATCCACACGGCTGGACCAATTTAAAATGTTTTGTTTCAACTTTTTCTCGAACACCTAAACGTTGTCATTTACGACAGCTATTTTCATTCACATGAGGGTTTATTTGAATGGTCAAATTAGCCAATCGTACCTTTTTGTCAAATAAAAATCTCTTTTAAGCCTATCATTAATATTCTGTTAAGTTTGCTAATGAGTTTCAATATTGCGGGAAGAGTTTACTGCTTCATTCTCTGCTTACCCAACTTTAAACCTCAGCTTATCACTGTAGTTGTCGTCACTTTGGCATTATCTAAATATATATCCCTGCCACTTTCTTAATTTCCTTTCATATGTATCAAATCTCAGTCAGTGATACTGATCATGTCTTTTAAAGGCCAAACCGTGTTTTAATCTAGGAGCATTTTTGTGAGTGTTGCAGCACTCATTATAAGAATTATGTAAAACTTTGAAATAAATATTTTTTTTTTTTTATCTTTACTCATACTTTATCAGGATCCATCCTTTCAGAAAGGTCTACAATGTTGCTTTTTTAAATAAGGCTACACGTCATTTTAAATTAATTACATCGCTGAATAAGTTATTGTTCAATGGCGAAATGGTGCGGAGGAAGGAATGATTTCCCCGGACTATATGTTACGCAAAATAATCTTGCTAATTCAAAATACATTTTTCATTTTGTTATCTCAATGGCGAAATAGAAAACCAATGATTGAATACGCCAAGCTAATCCAATTGAAATTGATTGAGCTAGTTCCGCAATTGGCCGACATGTCTACGACGGCGTCGAATGATCTTTTAAAAAACGAAATTAATGACCGTTTGCTAATTGAAATGACAATATACATGATCGTCCCCTCATTTCGCCAGGAACCCGAATGCCCATTTATAAAACGGAACCGTAAATTGCGAATTGGAAAAAAAAAAACCTATACCACCTTCTCACATTAGATATTTCACATGGGGATGTAAGAGTCTAAACTATAAACTCGAATAACTTCTTTAATTATCTTAATATAGATGCCACTCTCCAAACGGTTTCTTACGTTGTAGTTGGCTATAGAAATATCTTTAAAATGAAATATTTTTTTTATTTTTTTTATTTGTCGTATTTTCATATAAAACAATGGCGAATTTCGGATTTGTTCCCCCTTCCCCCCTCCCAATACACAATTTAGATATTTTACAATTTCTGTATCCAAACACATTTTTTCAAACTTAAACTTTTTCAGATGGAGATATTATTGATAGAAAGCATTGATCAGGTGCAAAATCACGCTTTTATCAAAAACCTCATTATTTTTATTAAGAAAATAAAGTCACCATAATCGAAATTTGTAGCAAGATCAAAACATCAAATATTTTATATCGAGATATGTAGACGATGGCCCTGTAGATGTGTTACAAAAAGTTGAAATAATATGACCTACCGTACAGGATTTTTTTGTTTTTATATAGGACGTTGTATGTGCCAAAATAAGTTTAAAAATGAGGTCAATACTAATTGAACCCATCTCTCCATTTTTCCTTGTAAGCATAAAAGAGACTTGTCATAAGCTCTTTGTAGAACCACAATTTTGAATCTTTTAAAGAGACACGAGGACATTTTAAGAAGTGCACCCCATTTTTAAATAGATTTTTTTATTTGGAAAAATTTAGCACCTCGTCGGCAATAGGTTTTCTCCGCCATTTGTATAGCCATTTACAGTGGGCTTAGTGATGAGATAGTAATAATATCGATTTCATGGATTCGCTTTCGATCATGTTTGTTCTATTTTTCGCCATTGAGATAAAAAAAAGAAAAATTGTTATTTAAATTAACAAGATTTCGCATTTAATCATATACTACGGGGAATATCATTCCTTCACAGCTATTTTTCGGCAGTGAACCAATTTTATATTGGTCATATACAAAATGGAATAGAGCGCTCATAATACAAAATTTACTTAAGATTGGACACAAGACACAAACTGGCTAACACTTACCAAATTGTTTTTTGTTGTTGATAAAGCTCACGAAATGACCGTGAGAAACTCCTAATATTAAAATCACCCGTGGAAGTGAATAAACCGAGAACACATTTTTTAAAGAGTGACTTTTTTATGTCTGCCGTGCAAGGCAATGCTGGCCGATTTGGGACATCACTAACAAATTCAAAACGGACGATGTTGATATTTTCCCTGTGCTTTCATAGAAAACATATGTGGTTTGGCCACTAATCGAGTGCAGATTTTTATCCTCAAAAAGAGAAAAACAGGTTTTAGGTGAAGAAAACTTCTTTTACTTCGAGCATATCCGTTTTAACGATGGGAAATCATCTTTTTCTTTTCTTTTTGAATATAATTGACATAAACATGTGTAGGCGGATATTTTAGTTTTTCAATGGAAATGAGAAATCAGGGGGGGGGTGGGGGGCCATTCAAAATACTTTAAAAATAAGAGTGATCGCATCGTTAACCTACATATCGTATACCATACAGTCTTTAAGAATAAAAATTGCGACTTAAGACTGTTTAGAAGTTGTCTAAAACCGGTTTTCTAAAAACATAAAAACAAAAACATAACGCTCGCTTGGTTAAGAAATTTTTAACGGTTCGTATTTTCAAGTCGGATTTAAAGAAGACTTTTCATTAAGTCATTTCGTATGTCTGCAAACCACACTCAAAATAAGATTTCATGTATCTAACGGGGGGGGGGCAAAATTAATGTAAATTGTTTGCAATTAATTTTAGGTAATTGTCATGAGTATTTTTTTTCGTTCTTTTGTGTTCCAGTCCTTGGGGATTAATTAGGTTTTTCGGTGTTAGGATTAGTTGAGCTGGGTTAGCTGATCCGGGCCCGCGGTTCAATGACAATTCGGATATAGTTTTATCACACTGTATAAATCAGTGGCTTTTAAAGATGGCTTCCCAGCCATCTCCTGTAACAAAAAAACCCCATCAAAGACTATGTCCTGTTAAGTGCTTTTCAAGATGATTCTGAATATCCATTAAAATAAATAATTTTTGAATGTTTATAAAAAAACATCATTTGATAAAATCTTAATCGTTTAGGCGACGTGAGTCGCCTGCAGGGGCAGCGGTTATATGTAATGTTTCTGGCGTTAACATTTTCTTTTCAATCTGCCATGGTATGGTGATCTTTGCGATTTTTTATTTCTTCCATGGGGAATTAAACAGATAGTCGGAGAGAGATGGGCCTAGTTATGGCCTGACCGAAAGTGAGTATATACAACATTTTTTGGCTGAAAATGATAGATTTGGGTGTGTGAATAAGACTCTGCCGGGTGCCACCTGGCATCTTGGGCATTTTGACAGAATCCAAGTGGCGCCGCCATATACTGATAATTATCTAATTCGACCCTATAATTTCTCAAACTAGTGGAGTTCCAATTACTAATAGGATCCAATGAACAAGTGGATGGCACATGTAACATTAAGTCATACTTCAATTCAAAATCGGAATGCAATCTGAAATTTTAAAATACTGCCCTAATAGCAAACACCGTGCAGAGGAAAAGTAAAAAAAATAAAGCATGAAGTACTTAGATTATGTTGTTTAGACACATAATGTATTTCCTGGATACTTTTAAAAGTTGGCAAGATTGACATCATCAATATGGCAGCCAACACATGAACTTTCTCTCTGACTAAGAGGCGGCGACTTTACTGAACCCGATGTCAATGGATTGATGATCGTCTTATTCGACAACTCAACAAAGGCATCAATCCTTCTTTTGCATGCTTTATCAATTTTGGGGAATTCGTGACAGCGTGTTAAGCGATTACCATCCTTTTAATTTTGGGGCGATTTGTTTAAACAATGAGTTATTTTCAGTAGGTTATTTGGTGCGGTGGTCTGAGGTCAGCAACCATGACAGGACGCGATCGATCGAATCCACTTCCTTAACGGAGGGAAACAACTTTGGTAGGACGAACTAATTCATACCTATTTATCTTTGAACGCCACAGGGGCCCGCAAATCGAATGATCGATGTCAATCCCAGAACCATCCGACCAGTGTTTTCAGGACTGACCACTACCACTTTTCCAAAAAGTCAAATGATTTTTTGGGTTTTATGATATATGGAGTGTTTTCCGGAAATTAAGGGTGCCAGTAACTTTGGGTGTGGCCCGTTTACGATTTGGTGGCAATTTTGTGTATTTAAATTTAACAATGAAATATGTATTCAACTTATAAATTCCATTTTAAATTACACCATTTGCATCTAATTTTCAGATTATATAATATGAAACAATTGACCATTACCTTTAATGTTATGTTAATTAAGTGTACTTGTCACCATTCTCATGGGACACCACGCCTGTGACATGAAATAAAAAAGCCTCAATATGTGTGTTCTTGTTTTAATGAATTGGTGTGCATCAAAACCTTGAAAATAGATATGTATAATGTTCTGATTTATCATAAAGCCAACACATAAAGCTTTCATACATAATAAACTGACTGTTTTTGGTGAATGGGGGGAGTGGAGCCGATTCATGTTTATAAAAGGGGGTCACTGCCAGTCATTGATTTCCCGTGGGATAACAACCGCAAATTTTGGTGTCCCGCTTTTCACGATTTTGACTAAGGGAAACAATGGTTTGTTCTGAGAAACTGAATTACGTTTACATGCTAAAGTTCCATTGCAATTGGCTGTATTACGTAATTCATGCTATGTCATGCAAAGTTTTTAATTAAAGACATTGTATCTAAAAACCTTTTAAATTTTGAATATCCTGTGGTGATAACTGGGTTCCCTGTAAAACGGGACCCAATGGGTCCCGCTCACTGTTGCCTGAAAAACTGGTTTTTATAATGCAGGCAGGACATATTTTGTCTATAATCTTATTGTGCCCTTCAATAAACCAAATTACATATAAAAGTATACACATATCACCTGTAATGAAATTATCTTTAAAAAAAAAAAGAAAATTGGTTTGGTGTCCCATTTACACGGGGAAACCGTAATGCATTTTTTAATGCAATATTTTTAAGTTTTAAAAGTACTTTTGACTAATTTGTGGTTATTTAACAAGGAATGGTGTTATCAAATATTTATTTCGAGATCCTCAAATTTTTTTTGTCCTTTTTTTTCTCTCAAAATGTCCACAATTTGGCCCCCTAATTTACGGAAACCCCATATAATCTGATAAATAACATGTTTAATAAATAAATGCAAAAATAGACTCCCTACAATTAGCCTAATACACACACACCGATAACTCATAGGCCCTATAGGCCCACATAAACATACCCCCATAACCCACATACGTCCTCGTTCAGTAGACCAAAAAAATCTTTCATTTAATCGTCCCGTACATATTTTTAAATCTTTTGGAAGTAATTCTTTTGAAAGCGTACCCTTTTCTGTTAGTAGCTAAAATTGCCGTTTTCCAAACTTTATAAAAAATTGAAAACAGACCCATGTTTTGGAAACTTTGGAACACCCATGCACTTTTTGTCTTATTGATGTGGAAGTGCAGTTGCGAGGGCGAGTTCAACCCGCTAGAATCAAAGTATTTGATTGACAGCTACCAAAACATCCCCCGCATTAAAACAATACATGATTGACATACAAAAAAAATTCGACCCTTGTAGTCCAGTCATTCTTTAATATTGGTCCAATTGAGGGATAATCTGTTTCTTCTGTTCTTCCCTATGTAGGAATGCGAGCTAATTTTCCGACAATAGGTTTACCATGAGTTTTCCACTCCAGTTTGGAAGATGAAATACAAAATTTACATGGGTATAATTTTCCGGAACGAATTCCCTAAAAGGATTTTTATATATAAACACGCACTCCATAATTTATTTTCATAATTCAGTGGTCGGCGCCAGACTTTCTTCTTTGGGCGGAGGACATTGACATTTTGTGAAAACTCTAAATTCACTCTGAACCTTTACCAATTCTTATCAGCATTGAAGATGCGTGACGTTAGCTACGAAAAAAAGCATCAAGGTCTTCCGATTGTGTGGAGGCTGAAAAGAGGCTGAAAAGTTTGACCGAAATTCATTTCTCGGGTGGTAAAAAAATGAAATTAACGCCTTCTTACCCCCGACGGATGAATTTGCGACAATATATCTACAAGTAGTAATTGCGAATTATGACTTCAATTGTTACTGTTTGTTTGTTATTATTAATTAATAAAATATCCATGAACAAAAATTCTAAAAGGTGTGCTTCTAAATTGGGAAGAAAGACAAAGTGTCAAGTCTGTCCGTCGCATTTTTGGTACAATTTTTTTCAGAATGTAAATTTTCAAAACCGCCACACTTAATCAAGTTTGCTTTTGATAATATTCCAGTTATCAAAATGAGTTGCTGAAAATAGTTTTGTCTTAAGAGACCTAACTCGATTAGATTTAGTAATGGAATCCATGTCCTCTAAATCTTGACAAAAAAATAAACAATGGCTCTGAAAAGCACATTTTTGTTAATTCCGTCTGAATAGATCTTGACCACCTGTTTTTGTTTCATAATTAGATATATAAGTTCCAATGCAATTTATTTACTAAACGATTATGCCTCATTAAAAATAGAAAATATACGCCAAACCAATGACGCTCAAGTCATAGAAACAGAGGTTTTACTTTGATGTAGGTCCAATGTAGTTTCAACCTCAAACTTGTAACAACATATTGATGATTCATATTTACAGTTTTTATAGTACAGTAAAACCCATTTATCAAAGTATTCCTAAAGAAATTGCCCAGAATTAATGTTTAAATCTGCCTAACCAGAATTATACTTCATGACATAACCAATTATTTAATTTCTCGTAGCAATGCTCCAACCATTATCCACTTCATTGCTATTGATTTGCAAATTGGTTGCATTCCTTTTGATTATATAGGCCTATCGATCGTACATCCGGTTTTTAGCTGTGTAATTTTACATTATTCTACTGACAACAATGGCCCCGCCTAGTCTATACATGTAAATTCCAATACCAGCATTTTAAGAATTCTTATTGATGTTTAATTTTATAACATATCAAAGTAGACGGAATAAACTCCACTGGAGAATCGGCAACATTATTTTTTTTAAAAATAACCATTCAATCCCATCATGTCATATTGCACCGGCAGGCACCACGTGCTATTAGCAAAAGGAAACTTATACCTTGATGAATGTTTCATATAGTGTCTCGCATCAATCACCTAAAATAAGCGGTCCTTAACGAAACGTCATTCCGATTAAAAATGCGCCTGAAGTTGCTCGTATCTTTAGGGTTGCATTGCGACTCCTCCGTTACTTTGATTTTCAAACTCGCTTGTGCAACGGATGAACGGCCCTGCATGAATCCAGCCAGCATGCACGACAACCTAAGTTAATTATATATACATATATTGTCCGCGGAGATCGCCCACCTATTCCTTAAAAACGTACCCACATTGAAATAACAAAACACACATCTGGAGTTGGCTTAGGGTGAGGTAGTGCATGGAGCCTGGGGCCGGTGGCGACTTGGTGTAGTTGGGGGCTACTTGGTGTGTTTGGGGGGGCGACTTGGTGTGTGTTGGGGCGACTTGGCATGGGGGCGACTGGTTTGGGGGACTTGGTTTACAGTGGGGGCGACTTGGCAGGGGGGCGACTTTGTTTGGGGGCGACTTTGTTTGAAGTGGGGGCGAGTGGGCATGGGGGCGACATGGTTGGGGGCGAACTTGACCAGGTTCATATTGATGATTATTTGAATTCAACTTTTTTGTCTTTAACTCCAGAAATCAGAAGAAATTAAAATTTTTAAATGTTGGTATTATTATTGTACAAAAGGTATTCAATTTTATTTTTTCGTTTTTCCAAGATGCGTTCGCCAAAAGTACATTCAAACAGGTGCACGCTTCATTACGTAGCAAAATTCACACAGACGCGATGCTGTGCCTCGGCCTGACGGCGTGTAATGTGCTTAAATTACCCGCCGTTAAGACACATGTGGTTTTTGTGACATTAAATCTGGTCAAAAAGCTGTTTTAAATCGGACAAACAAAAATACAACTCAGATGTCTGCAGATGGAATAAATCAGAAATTGTGTAAAAACAAAAGTTCTACTAGGGTTTACTGCCATTAAAATGAAAATAAAGTGATTTGTAAATGCTTATATTTCAATAGAAAAACATAGGCTGAATTTTGTAGTTGCTCCCTAGTGGAAATTAAATATTCACAATTTTTGACCAGAGAAAAACAGTTACCAGTTTAATCCTTTAGATGGGGATATTTTGATAGAGAGCTTACCAACCAGTTCAAAAATCAGATTTTCCATATTTTAAGGGGACCACCGTTTTTTTTTAAATCTTTGTTGCACCTTTTAAAAACTTAAGAGGCTCATTAGATATATCCTTGCAAAATGATGAGCCAATTATGAAATTGCAAACAAGTACCCAGGTATTTTTTTTCTAGTATTTTTGGTAGTGTGAATTTGCCTCAAAATAAGCATGCAAGGTATACGATAAAATATGTTACTAAGTTGATGTACAGGGTTGTTGCTATTTCAAAAAGAACTGACTCATAGAAAACTTATGACTAAGCTAACTAGTCTAGATTAGGCAAGATGAGTTTGGCCAGTATTGACAAATAATGGCTCGATAAGAACAAACTGACAATCTCAGTTTTTAATTAATAGATCGGAAGAGAAGGCGAGTGTTGTCAGCACATTATTTTCTGTGCAAATGCACTGTTGATAAATTTTGTGTGTTGTGTGTGTGGGCGTGCGTGTGGTGTCACACCATTTACGCTCCCATAGCGTCTGTTATGCTCGGACACAGCGCCGCTGATTCTGTATCCGCATCGCTAATTGACAGGCTATTTTTAGACATGCGATACGTCATGGGACTCCCCAGCCAAGCCGAACGCGTTCTGTTAAAGGCTTTGCCTTTTTGTTGTTTGAACATGGAATGAAAAAAAAATACGGTTTCGCGTTACTCTGGATATCGCAAATCGACGAATCAGGGGTGGTAGATCTGATGTTAGAAAACGGGTTTCACAAAAAGACCCCTTAGCTCACTAGTGTTGGAGGGCGGGAAGGGATTGTTCACGGGGGACAGGATTCCTATCCTAGCCCGTCTATCGTCCCAGGCCACCCCCATGCCTTCCGATTTTAGTCTTCTCCCTCCCGCTCTTTGCTCTTTTTTTCCTCTCTTTGCCTCTCTTTGTCGTCTTTTTTACTGTAATACCGTGCCACTCCTTTTCACCCTCTTTTCCCTCGGTCTCTACGCCTCTTCATTCCTTGGTTCCCATCTTTTCTTGCATACACTCTTGACAGCAGCAATCGATAATGGAGCCAGCTGATAAGGTACGAAAAATGCTTGTATGGATCGTCTTTTTCATGTTTTTTGTCTTTTTCAAAAATAAAACCTTATATTATAACTATCACCTAACTATACTGTGTCTCATCTCAGTTGAACGGTGACGTCATCAAGTCAAAAACCGGAGTGCGTTTATTGGGAATTCCGTTACTCATACACAGAAAAAATAGTGCGTTCTTTAATTCGAACTTTTGAACAAAGCATTTGATACAATTCACTTGAGAAAAGTTTGTTTCATTGTTTAAAGAATCGATGAGAATTATGAATAAAGTTAAACATCTATTTAGGTATACATTTTGTGTGGCTATGGCGGTGTTGGTGATCCCGGGTGGTGCTACGCTCTCAAACTCAAAGTCTGCAGACGTAAAATACGACTGTAAAGTGAACTAGTGCCAAGTAGGCACATGAATTCAACAGGAATTCAAAAGGATTGCGGGGGGGGATGCAATTGTCCACATTATTATGTGATGATGCGGTTAGTTCGACCTAATATGGTAGCAAAATTATCAGTCCTGATGTGCCACAGGTATGTGTAGTAGTTTCACAAAGAGCATTTCAATATTCAGGCATGGAAGGATTTCAGTATGATTGCGTGTGTATACTATCATGCTCATAGATTCGACCATATCGTTGGGTCAAACGTGTCATGGTGTGTGGTGGCGTGTTGCATTGCTTGTGTTACAGGAAGTAGTGTATGCCATGCACAGCGTACATGCAGTTCTAGGCAACCATGAGTACTAATAATACGAATATGTTCATTGATTTGTAGTCAAATTGACAAAATCGAAATTGAAAATTAGAAGAGTTACCAAACATAAATTGACATCGCTTTGTTCTGACATTTTACAATGAGCCTGCATGAAAAGGAATACAGGCCTTGACCGTCATGCACGTCTAATTTTCAGTGTTCTATACTGAGCCGGTATGCAGATGATATGACGTCTTCGGACGGTATGTATTATGTAGAATTCGATACACGATGTTTGAAGATGAGGGTAGGATTTGCCAAAATGCATGTCTCGGAATGCATGTGTCACTTTTGCAGAGAAAAAAAAAAGTTATGAGGTGCTACATTGTGCAAGCCACGTAGACTAGTGTAAGCAGCTTTATAGTAGGGTGCCAATTTCAAATGTAGGCCTACAAAGCCGAAGCCAGACATAAGCTGACATGTGAAAATTAAAATTGCTTTACATTAGGCTACAGTTGGCCTAGCTAAGCTATAGCCTACCACATACCACTATACAGGTTTTAGATTCATGACCTTATTTTGTATTTAGCCTTTTTAAAAGATATTTTAAATTTTAAAAAAAATGCGGCCTTTGTTATTATTTTTGTATTATTTTTTCCCACTTTCATATGCAAACATGGCCCAGTGTATGTGTTGTAAAGTGGTCTTATTGAAAGTTTTGCCTGTCCTCACCCTACTCTGCTAGTCTTCATCATCCAATTCGATTCACGGTCCGGGTCATCCAAGCATATAATTATAGGTTTCACATTTTCCGTAAGCAGTTTCACACCCAGATTTTCCTTTGAACACATCCTCTTCTACTTTTAAACTATGTTTTTCAAAATTGTGCCCAGTTTGTGGGTAGTACATTTCCTAGGCCTCTTTGAAGAGTTGTCTAACTTCATCAAGCTTGAATGTTGTATTGTTTTGGCCCACAGGTTCTTGGATTGACCCCAGGCCTATCAAGGTAGGGATTAGAAAACCGGAAAGCAAGATAGCATTTGATGCCATTTGGAGAAGAAAAAATTTGACAAGTTTCAAGTTTCTATGAAACACCACACACACACACGAACACCAACCCCTACACACCCTACACACATAAACCCCTACACACAATAAGAGTGGAATCATTAGTTGTAATTAATTTAAACAAAAATAAAATTTTACATTATTTTTTAAGTTTTTTACATATTTGGTTTGTAAACATATCAAGCCCACTGTATTAAAATTGAATTATTATGTTATTATAGGATGGGGCAAACAACAGCCTTTTTTTTGGGTTTCAAAGCAAAACTGAACCGGTTTGAAAGGCTTGGTTTTAATGTGCATGAAAAATTTGCAAACGTGTAAGAAATTGCAGGCAAAGGAAAACAAACCTGAAAATCATTTTCCCTTTAAATAATAAAAAAAAATCAAGGTGATGAAAACAAGTGATTAAATCGGTGACAAGTAATGAGTTCCAATAACCAATAGAGTACCTAGACTCTTATTTTAAAATCAATTTCATTTGATTTCCATATAAGTTAAGAAAAAATTTAGAATTGTAACTTATGTTAAAGCAAATTTATGAATTTGAAAGCTGATTTTAAAAGTGGTATTTTGATGTCCATTTGTGATAAATAATAATGGAAATTGTCGCATCAGTTTTTTTTTGAGGTACCTGGATGACCAGTTATGCTTTTAAAATGTGCTAAATTTCAAAAAAAGCAAGTGATTTTTTTATTTATGTCAAGGCTTATCATGGCATTAACAGCAGAAAATCTAATTAGTAACGAGACGGAGTGGTGCCAAGATAGCGATTAACCCCAAGGGCCGCACCTTGGACCTGCCGAACTGAACGAAACTTGCAAAATGGGGGTCTTGCGAACTGAAAATTGGAAAATTTGCACCCTTGACAACGAAATTTTTTCAAATTAGGCCACAAAAGTAGTTAAAAAAACTTTGCTTGAATTGGGGGTCTGTGAGCTGAAACATGCTCAAATGGGAACCTGCGAACTGCTATAGATACTGAAAAAGGGGTCTTAAGGGCCCGCACATACCCGTACCACTTTTCTTTTCAGGTCAGTGCCCCCCCCCCGGATTAACCTCCCTTTGAAACTCTGAAGTCCTGTTTGATGCTACTCATGAGAAGGAAGGGCATTCCATAGCCTACAGAGAATGGAGAAATGATCTTCTGTGGGAGATCCAGTTGGACCTTGGGATATTCACAGCAAGGTAATGAGACCTGACTGGGCGATTGAAATCCCGTATTATTTAAATCAACCTGATTTAAATCAAACGACCCTGTCCCATCCCACACAAACACACATTCTCACACTTTGGTGGTTGACCCGGTGTACCCCCACCCTATACCCCACCCTATAGGGTGTGAAATGTTCGCAAAGGCTGTAAACCCCCGCCCCAACCACCCACTACACAAGGGTTAAAATCTTTTTTAACAATTCTGATTTTCTTGAAATTATAATGGTTTTTGTGTATACTTACAAGCTCTATTTGAAATTAATTCACAATGTATGGGGGAAAGACTAGGAACCTCGGACGGCTGCCCTGGCAACTGTCAATCTTTGTCTCACTATATGCTTTCTGAGTGTGTTGTTGCAACAAGTTCCAGTAGTTCAGCAATACTCATGTCATGGGTTCTCTTCCTTTTCCATGTGAGAAATTTTTGCTTGTGAGCCATGCCTGAATGTCCGCTTTTCTCGCCTTCTTGCGACAGTAATTCCAACATCTGTACTGTGATATGAAGCATTGTCCGTACTTATCACACTTTTCGATGGTATGTTGGGGAGAGGGTTGTGTGTGTGACCATTGTTCATAACTGATTGTTGCATTTCTCTGTGATAGTCTCCTTCTGTTTTCTTCGCTTGAAATATCAGTTTGTCACAGGGACAAATCCATCTTTGCTCCCTGCATGTACGACTATGAGGCGCTCACCTTTCCCAGAAGGGTTCTTAGTACTGTGCTCAGACCTGCATTCCACGCTTGAAGTCGCTGGGGGGGAATCGCCTGGGGATACATGCCAGACCTTTGATGTTGTATGACCAGCATTTACCCAGGTCTCATTCGTATAGACGATAGAGCGGTTGTTTTGTGGCACGCAGATATCTATGTCGCCATTCTGTAATATCCAGTCTTTCTATTAGGACGGAGTTCCTTTTTCGGCCTTTATACACAAATCCCAGGTGACAAAGAATTCAATGTAATGATGAGAGGCTGACGTTAGGAAAAGACTGGGATCTGCCCGGACTACTGCATGAGGCAACTTCCGCAGTGTGGGTAGTTTGTTCTTGCCCTAAAAAAGTACACGGTGGACTGTATTCTGATGGGCAACGGCCTGACCAACTCGTCCATATTCTCTTTGATGGCTTTTTA
Source organism: Ophioderma brevispina (assembly GCA_023653785.1). Taxonomy (NCBI): domain Eukaryota; kingdom Metazoa; phylum Echinodermata; class Ophiuroidea; order Amphilepidida; family Ophiodermatidae; genus Ophioderma; species Ophioderma brevispina. The sequence continues at coordinate 18,365 of JAMKCH010045227.1, read as the reverse complement.
TTTTTTACCTGAGCGGTGACCATCCGGTTTGGAGGACGATCTTTCTCTCCTCTTAGCTAAAATCAGTGCTTTTAGACACTCCGGTGGCTTCGGCTGTTTTTGTTCCACGTCATCTTTATTTAACTGTGGGTTCTCACGTCTAAAGTAACAGTACATGTTCAGAAGGATAGTTTTTTTCCTTTTCAAAAAAACTGCCTGCGTAAATGTTTTTCAAACAGGATGTTTGGCGAAAAAGCACGCAGGTTTTTGCCTGTAGCAAATCATTCATCATCCTTTGGCGAAGTGTACGTACGTTTGTTTATTTTCAGGGCCGCAGCTGATTGATCATGAATAGTATTATTATTTTGTTTATGCATGTTGTGAGGCTTATTCAGTTGCCATGTCTCATAATTAGGTATGAAGGTTCCTTATATGGAAAAATCCACGCGTTTGTAGGTAATAACCCTCTTACCCATAATTTGTCAGTGCGACCGTATTTTGTATGCATGCAAAGTTAAGAGCATCGAAATAGTCACGCGGAAGGAGTATTTTAAAACTGTTTGAGCGGTGATTTGGGATCGCAATCGCTTACTAAACTTAGCATTTTGCAATATGTCACTTGAGCACAATACGACGATTTCTTTCCAACGTCGGTAAGAGTCTGAATTACTAAATGACGTCACCTTCAACTATAGATGAGAAAAGTAGAGGAGCAATTTTAGTTGGAATATTTGGTAGTGCGTAAATCGGGACGAACGCAAGTATTTTGCGCCAATCTCCAGTGTACAAAAAATCCCAATCAAATCAAGCCTATATGACGGGTCCGCATATGTTAACAAGTTGTTGTGTGTACGTGTCAGCCACTTGGCATATGTTACCGTCGAAAAACTTTGAACTCCCTAGAGCATGAAGATTTGCCAAGGTCCGCGGTGGCTCAAATACTTCTGACCGCCTTGATTTCATAGCCCGTGAGCTGCCCCCTTACCGTGCAATCCCCCCAAGGATCCTCAGACAGGACCAGGGGGGGAGCCCAGAGGGGCGAGGAAAAACCAGAAAAGGAGTGGATGGGGGACCGGGGAAAAAAAAGGGGCGGCTACGGGAGAGAAATGATTACGAACCGTGTCACGCAGGAATGGTTCGAAGTGCGGTGCCAGTTATTAGCCTAAGCTACATGCAACTTCATAGGGGGTCCTGAGAGGTGATAAATTATCAAAAGCCGCAGGTGGACCCCAACTGGAACTACTGCTAGGTCCCAGATTTCTCACGGGATGTCTTGGGCAGGGGTCTAAAGCAAGGGAAGTGGATCAAGTTAGCCCCCTTTTCTTGTGCCCCCAGTACTCAATTATGAACTCCGTAAATCAGCAGAATTGCTTACCAAGAAATTGGTGGGAACGGGATGGTAGGAACTCTTCTTAATACATCTTCTGGCAGGTCAATTCTATTTCCCGCGACGCCTAAGTTCCGACCTTTTGACGGCGCAGAGGGAATTTGGGGGAGATTATTTGAATACCCCTGCCACCATCTAAGGGTTAAATCACCCGAGTATGGTTGACAAACAACCGGGCAAGGGTAAGCGGAACCTAGTCAAGCAACCTACTGCCGCCTTTCCATCAATAAGTGCCTTTCGTAATTTTCACGTCCTCTCCCGCAAATACTTCAATTACATTTCCCATATCTTTGTCCGAAAACGGACTACACACTCGGATGAATGGTTGAAGGGTATTAACGGTGACGATGGTGGAACAGCGGGGGGCGAGGGCGTAATGTGGAAACCCCTCCCTTCAACCATATCAACAAAACCCTGCATACCCCTCATAACCCAATAATCATATAATCAGGCGACGTATAGGGGAGACTCGGAACACATAGTCATTGATCAAACCGGAGCAGCGTTGAAAATCATACTAAAAAGCTTAAATCGTCCGTTCGGATACTTAATTTAAAAAGAGGGGGACAAGGCGTACTGGGGAGACCCGGTGAATACGACATGGGAGTGGAGCCGGGGCGTTATTCTGGGGAAGGGAGAATTTCATCTTTCAATTGCCTGCTGTCCATTTTTTAACACAGATGGAGCATCTGTGAGGGGGAAGCGTCTGCGGCGGCTCGATGGGCAATACACTATTACAAGCAACATCATATGGAGTCGGGGCGCTTGCTTCTGTGCGGTCCCCTAGGCTAGGTAGTGCTGAATTCGTGCGAATGACACAGTGGTTTTCAATTTGTGGGATAGATTTCCCCTTGACCAATCAGTGATCTCTCAGCTTGCTTCAATCGGATACATGCGGTCTCTATAGAAATCGATTTGAACCTTGCGCATTAGTGTGTGGGCTGGGATGTTATTAGTAATTGTGCCCATTAAAATAAATAATGGCTGTTGAAATTTATGTATTTTTTTTTTATACGTACGTCTGTTCGGTGTGGATACCCAATCGGAATTATAGCACTGTGGGAGCGAAGCGAACTGGCGTCAGATCTTATCAAGCAGGTCTCACACGTGGGGAAATACATGTCTTTCACGCTCAAACCCGTTCGCGAGGATTGGGGAATAAGGTGAATTGCACAGCATATGGGAAGGAAGGATGGACAGGAAAGCTCGAAGGGCCAGATAACGCGGTGTATATCGGGCGGATGAATGGGAAGGGGTCTCCGGAAGGGGGACTAAAAGGCCTACCGACAGAGGACGCAATTTAGCGAATAAACCCTGGGAAGTGATCCCAGTTACCCTGGCACCGTTAAGGTTGTGGTTTGAGTTCCTACTCGTATGGGAATTAATCAGGAGGATCCATTACCTGGGCTTACGGAAGGGATCATTATCTGGCGCGCGACCAATAAAAAGGCAGCCCGGGCGGTTTGACCACAAATAAAAACCATGTATGGAGTGGTTTTCACTCTGAAGAGTTATCCCCAGTGTCAGTATCCTCTGTGAACACATCACCTGTAGTGTGATGCGATTTTGATGGACCGGGGGAACCATACGCATAAAGTGTTGAGAGTAGAAGACCCGAGCGCTGATATAGCTGACATCGTAGGGACTGGCACTTCAACACATACAAGGGACCCTTGGAATAACAGCCAGAATCCTCCACTTCACATGCTACATGCGTACCTTTCTTTCAACTTTAGTTGATACAATCCACCCCCTTGCTCCCCCTTCCCAAGTATCAACACCCGGCACAACAATTAATCAAAACGAAGAATCAGAGTACTCGGGGGCACCCCCAAGTTAGGTTATCCCCGGAACTTTACACTGTCCATGACATGCAGCTGCTAAATTTCAGGATCCAAGGGATAACTACGTTGATGTGGCCCAGATAACACATGCACAGAACCCGAATGATCTACGACTCGACAAATAAACACACAATTATAACCCTCTCCTAGCATGAGCAAATAAATATAATACTTACAAACGCTTGCCATACATCACAATCTTACATCCCATAAACCACGTTAGAAAAGGGAGACCCCATAGTCTGATCACCCCGGAGTTTCACTAAAAAATGTTTATCGTTCGCCAGTCCAACTAATAAACTAAATGCTTAGCGCCCGTGAGCTATCAACTATCTACAAAATAACAAGGCTGTAAGGATCCATGGGTCGGTTGTGGTGAATGCAGGGGTGGTTGTAACACCGAAACAGAACCTATTGTTGCAACAATCTGGGGGACTAGTTATTACAAGAAAAATAGACTTTTTTAGAGCTATTAATGTGCATATATTTACAAAAAAAATGTACCTAAAAAATACTCTTTTGACTGGCAACGACCACCTCTTACCCTTCGACTTCAACGGCACACCCTAACACCGGTGAAGGTGGCTACCTTCGCATTTGTTTTTCGCCTTCTTAAAATCACCAGAACGGAATGAGGGATGATTACCTAGAAGCTTTAAAGGAAAGTCAACATACTATAAGGGTACTGAGTCCACAATGACGTCACAAAGTCGCGACGAAGTTGGCCAAAAATTGTAATTTTCCCAGAAAAATCCAATTTGGCGCTAATATATAAAGTTAGGGATATCGGATTTGCATGCGGTTGGTTTCAGTTCTAATTGATGGCAATTGAAAATTTCATTAAAATAGAGTTTTGAGCCATACTGTGCAAAAAATTATTTCAGGAAATGTTAGCAATAAATTCATATTGGGTAGCAACCACCACCCCTCCCCTTGTACATTGGCGGGCATTACCTTAACCCCGCGGGCAAGGAGCTACTTTCACATTTTGTCGATATAAAAGTGCAGAAAGGGAGAAAACAATTACCTGGAAGCTTTTTGAAAAAATTTGGCATTTTAAGTGCACCGGAAGAAAGTTACTGTGGGTAAAACCCCCCCCCCCAACCCCCCCCCGTTAAGACGAAGGTTAATCCCGTTCTAAGATGTATTTTCTGTAATATGTCAACAATTGGGAGTATAGTGCCAACAAATAATACCAACTGGTAGTAAATGAGTACCAATGTATAGCTGTGGATCTCTTCTTTGATGTATCAAATAACTACGATCATACACCCGTTTGATTTGAAGTCATAACCCTAGACATCCCCAAATTTTGCCTTATTCACTTAAAATAGTCAGGCGTTTCAATTTTTTTAGCCTAAAATATTACAAAGAGTTTGTTGTTTGTTTTGCTGGACATTTTTTGCTTTATATGAAGGAAATGGTTATTCTGATCTTAATTTCATGTTTACACCTAAAGAGATAGCCAATAGTTTGCACCAACAACTCAACGCCCCCCCCCCCCTTTACTCAGGAATTTGATGACCTTTCACACTCTCACCATGAAAAGTGGTTATGGTCGGGTTATTTCATTTAGAGAGGAATTGGTTGACAGATCTTTATTAATGGCCGTCAATGCATTGGAACCAATATTATTGATGCTCTTAAAATAAAGCAGCTGATAGTCTAGCATGTTGGAAATGCGCTTTGAAGTGTTCAAGATGGTGATCAACTGCTTGTGCCATCAGGATTTTTTTTTTTTATTTTTTATGTGACTTCTACATGGAGAGGGAAAGACAGACAAAAACGCCAAACGCTCAATTTGTCAAGGTTTCTTAATTTAGAGCGTACTATGCAGACCCCAAAGACCATCTGTATACACAAATCATGGGTTTATTCTGTGATGTTAACATCAGTTACGCGTTCCCAATTGTTTTTCTTAAAAGTACGAGCCTCACACCACGGATTAAATAAAATGGTTCAAATTTTACGTAGATAATTTGTATCAACATTTAACAACATTTTAACCCAAAACTGTGGGAATTATAGATGTTTTTGTTTAACATTAAGGAAAAAAAGTGAAAGAAACATGCAATTCCATCTATATCCCTAAAGTCAAAAGAGAAGAATCTGACTAATCACCGAAAAAAGGACGCTAGCGTTATTTTTATAGTTAGGATACTAGATGCCAAATTCCACATGGTAGGGGCCGCTCCGATAAACTTTTTTTCAATGTGTATTATATTGCACTAAGGGGACGTTAGGGATATCGTACCTTATTCATTCTCAATACCGTTATCGGCATTGGTTTTAGCCCCCCCCCCCCCCCCCAGTGCCATGGGTTGATCTTGATCCGATTCAATATCAATCTACAATATTCATTGTTGGACCCTAATTTCCACAATATTCAAGAGGAACCAGGAAAACTGTCATCCTCGAGTAATCAAGTTCAACATTGACATCATCAAGACTAGAGTCGTTGATGATCAGTAGTTCAGAAAGATTGGAGTCAGTAATGTCAGCATTTTTTCATATTCTTCACTGGATGGTTCACTTCTATGATTTGCTGGTAAAGACAACCTTACAAGGACCGAGAAATATGGAAAAGGCGTGGTTGCCTTGTCTCACCTCACAAATGAATCTCCCACAAGCAAGTACCGCACTGACCTTCGGGTCTTCACAAAGATTGTTATATAGGGCTTTCAGGGTATGGCAAACGAAAACCAAAATGCGCTTCAAAGTACCAGGTTTCCAATTGAGAGTAGCAAGAATAGGAGATTCTTATGAGTGTTGCTTAGTTGTTTGCTGGACATGGAGGAAGTTTAGGTTGCGCTGATGGTCAGATTACGTCTAAGGTGTATGAATGACCTCTGCTATAGTATGAGTATGATGGGAAGGAAAAAATGGTGGCATGAACGTGGACAACATGATCCTGTTATTTTAAACCTCGTTGCATTGATATAGTGTACCACAATGCAAGTGGGGGAGTTTGAAACAAAAAAAAAAATGGCTTACCATTGGTGACTTTTTCTGAAGCTACTAAAGGGCCACGGCTGGGGTTTTGTTTGATTGACAAATTGCACCTCTGTGGACCGGGTTGAAACTTGCCCCGGCCCAGCTTTAGATATTCTGAAAATCAGGACCAACAATGAGAGTGAATAAATAGGAGAAGATCCATACCGAAGCTGCATATTACAGCAATGATATGAATGAGGTAATTTGTATTTGTATGTTTCGTTTCTGTTTTCTATCAAACGTAAAAATCTATCTAGCTTTCATCCATGTGGGCCGACAATTGAGCATGCTATGTTTTAAATTGTTACATTCCATATTGGTGATCAGTACCGAAGGAATTAGTCTTTTAACGAGAGTAGGAATAACCCCTCACCAATTAAAATAATGTTTTATACGTTCAATGATATCTTGGTCTTTAATACAAGGTCGCGTTTAATCAGTGCATTTCTATGCTGGGCCACTAAAGGGGACTCGCAGTTCTTTATATCAGAACAAAGTGGTCGGAGATAGTTTTCAGCATTTGCTCTCACCTCCCAACTAGTGGAGCCATACAAGGCATTATCAGAATTGAAAACCATCTTGGCATGTTGGATAATTTGATTCTTTGAAACATATGGTACATCAAATTTTCAAGCAAATGTTTTAAATATTCGTTCCAATGCTTGGAAAGCAATTTAAACCACGAGCCAAGCGGGCACGCACTTTCACTTACAAACCTAAAGAGCACTGAGCCACCTATCTTTGTGGGGGACTGTAAATATTTTAAAAGAAGGTCTAGTTAGATGGAACCCACGGAACAAATATTTTAATTATGACCATAGATTCTTACCACTGGACAAGCGAGGAGGTGGCGCATTCTACGGAATGAATCGATCCTGTCATATTTTGATCTGCTCTCAAAATAAGGAATAGCACCGCTTGGAGCGATGGTCAAATCTCATATTTATAATCAAAATCTTAAAATGGGAAACCAAGATATATCGTTATTCTTGAAGATGGTTGATTGTTTTGTGAAAATGGTACATCTCGTTGTCACCAATAAGTCCCAAGTTTCTTTAAGAAAACAAAATTTGGTTGCTGATCCATACATGTCATCGCTGGTTATCTCCGTGAACTTCAGGTTCCTCCTGCTTCTAACCGTGGATTCTAAACTCGGGCTTCTTTCTTTAAATCTTCCCTGGTTGTTCTGGACTTACTTATTGTGTTGAAGCTGAGATTCATCTCAGGTTGAAGCATTTTTAGCAACGTCCTTGAGCACTTCAGTGGATATGTCGCAGAATTAGTTATTAGCATTATTCTCTAATTTCTGCTGTTTTCCAAGTCTCTGCCCATAGGATATCACTGAAACAATATACTCATTGGAGATCTGTGTCTAAACGATTGTGTGAGATCCTCATCTCGAAAAATGGTGCGAAGTTTATTCGCTTGCTATTTTATTTTCTAGAGAGATCTTTTTGCCCAGATATATACAACCGTCTACCTTTCCTATTGTCTCCATAAATATGTAAATCCAAATTTACCTCCACCTTTTTTTCTTACGAAAAAAAGTCTTAACGATATAGCATGAAACCTTACTATGTATTTCAGAATAGCCTTTCCTTTCATATAAACAAAACACTTTTCAAAACAACCATCTTTTGTTTTGTACATTGGCTCAAAATTTAAACTTGGTCTAGCTTCATGGAATATCGGGGCAATTTGTGGTTTTCTTGGGGATTGTGATGTCGTTGTGAAGTATATGATATGTAGATATAGAAACCCCTATAGCAATGATTTCATCTGACCACCATTGGTACTTGTTTAGTAATGTTTTATTTGACAACCTCGTGATATGTTGGTTCGATAAAGTTAACCCTCGGCTACGGGGAGGGGATTACCACACCCTATTGAACCTCAAGCGCTGAAATGCCAAAGCTTTCGTTAAGCCTTCTAGGTATCATGTCCGAATCCCCTCGTCCTTTCTGGTTATTATAGCGAAACAAATGCAAACGTAGCCCTTCAACCCCGGGTTAGGGTTATGACGTCAAGTCGAAGGGTAAGAGGGGTGGTTGCCCCCCAAAGATATTTTTTGTAGCTTTTTTTATAAATATTTATGCCTTATGGCTCTAAAGATGCTTGTTTTTGTAAGAACGAGTCAATTGTCATCATTTAGTGCTTAAAACCGCATGAAATCCGACATTCCTACCTCTTTTTAAGCGTGGCACAAATTGAGTTTCAAATATTCTGTGAAATGGCCAATTTTGCCTGCTCACGGACTTTATTACGTCATTGTGACCCACACTAGTATGTGTACTTATTTATACTTATTTTTTGGTATCAATGAAAAGAGGATCATATACTGGTATCAAAATCCATAAGCATCGGGTGCTATATAATAACAATTTCTCGAGGGGGGTAACCACCCTGTTCCTGCTTTCTAAAACTCTAGTCAATTGAAATCACAATTTTTAATAAATGGCAATTTTAATTGGGGATTTTACATAGGGCTCAATGTAAAATAGATCAGTTTTGGCTTATTACCATCTATGAAAGTGGGATAACAGTTCAAATATGTTTTTGATATTAAAGATGGCAATGTCCGGCTAACATTGGGTTAAAAAAAATATTTCGAATTTTTTTACCCCCAAAGGCCAATCTTGATTACGTATCATTGTGTTCGTCATAATGCTCTAACAAAAAATATATTTCGGAAATAAACATTCATATTCTTGCTCAGTACATCCCTAATGCATATCAAATAAGTTAAAATGGGTTAAATTGGTTTGCCGAGTATGTTTGTCAGAGAAAAGAGCTACTTTTTTCATGCCCAAAACAAAAGGGGAAAATCAGAATTGAGAAATCGACCATTAATTTTTTTGTTTAATTTTTTAGTTTTTTTCAGTTAAATTTCAAACTGATATAAAAAATGAAAACGAAATAATATTTGTGAATGAGGTGAAGATAAATACAATTATAATCTGGCTATCCGAATATGCAAGAATAATAAATTGCAAATTTACATATTTTTCTCCAAACTTTGAGACTTCATCAAAATGACGTCTCGGGGCTATGCCTCCAATTTTTTAAAAGGTACATCATTTTTTCTGGTTTACTAGACCATATAGTATACAACCATGGTCATGTCGGAGGATCCTGGGGGGATGCACGGTAAGGTGGACAGCTCACGGGCTACATCCCTGGGATACACATTAAGCCAATGGCCATGTGGTAACGGCCAGTTAACTTTGATTTTGATGCTGGCTGCCCTCTTCCTGCTGGCAATGTCGTCATTCCTACACATACAAAAAATGTCATTCCGATTATTTGTTTGCCCACCCGTGACATCATTTGATCCCCTAACTCACTTACAGAATAAAACTTGTTAACACTAACACTACAGAAATCCGAATAAAGCACATGATCATGCAAACGTTATGTTGGTCAACTGTGCATATGACGTCATGGGTGGCGAAACAAGATATTGCCAGCATTTGATTTCAGATTTGCTCCTATATTTTAGGGTTACATTGGTCTACATTCTGCCAGGGAGCCAGTATTAATAGCCCAAGACTGAACATAACCAATTTTGTTCTCTTGCATGGCATCTTTGTTGTTGCGCAACCAGCCGGCATGTCCGCCGTCACTGTTGCTGTGCAAGCATACGCATAAAAAATCTGTGCGTCATATATATGTTATCATTTCCCAATGTTCCATCGGCTGATTTTTCTGCAATATTTATGTGAAAACAAATCAATGGAAGAAAACATGCCTCTAAAAGATTCCTGCATGCATTGCTAATGAAAAGTCTCCCGATGACTGCTGTTAAATTTGCTTTAAAAAAAAAGAGATATTTGAGTCAGAGTTACATCATGTGGCTTCGGTTGTTGTTCTTGTTTTCACTCGCTAAATGCAACACACACCAGGGTTTACATAAGTGTGCATTTTTTGTGTCATAGATGCACTATTTCCCCTGCACACACAGTTTGGCCGGGATGTGGTAAATATTTTGCATCCAAGTGGGCGCAAGTCTGACTTTTCACTGGAAACAACACATTAAGCCCATAATTTGCTCAGGAATGCATTCCAGAATCAAACTTTCACATCGTGTTGGACCAAAATAATGCAAAATGGTGCAATTCCAGTGCCCTGTAGTCTTGATAAAGTACCTTAGTTTCATGATCAGTGCTGAACCAATTGAGTGACCCCCAATATTACACTCTAATTAATCACCACACACACACAGCCAAAAACTTCAGTAATTCAATCGGCCATTCACAACTTTGGTTCGCTTCAGTGCAGTGGCTTGCACAATCACTGCCACACTGATTTGCACAATGACATGCAGTAAAGAAATCGGAAGGTTATAAGCAATTTGAATTTTCAACATTTGTTTTGTGGTCTTCTGTAGTACTAGAGGATGTCACTTTAATATGATTGTAATGTCCAAACCTCATTTTGGAATACTTTTCTTTATTTTGCGTAGTCGCACCAAAATCGGGAATTGACCCTTAAGGCCCAAGCCATACCTGTTGCATGCTGGGTAGGCTCAACATGGCGACTCGCATGAAAAGTTTGGTGGACAAATCGTCTTTTACCGAACTTCATTTTCTGCGTGATAAGAGAGGAAGGACGTTTAGATAAGAAAGATTACAGCTCATAATATAGTAAGGAATGAGAGAAGTGATAGGTAACTGCAAAACATTAAAGAACATAAAGAGTTTATAACTGTGTTATTTGAAGTGTCATTCGACGTGTTTGCATTGCCTTTCAGTCATGTACTTTACACGTGTCAGCATGGTCAGTGTATCGCTGACAAACTTGAGTAATGATCTTAAAACGTCCTGGTATGAGGTGGAGTTTGAGTAATAAGCTAATCCCATGGATGCGAGAAAGAGCCCAACCAAGTGTAGTTTAATGTGGAACACTACAATGATGCATCAGATTTTAAATTATAATTTTGGAACTGGGATAAGTTGGAGATGGTCTTTCATATGAATTCAAATGTAAAGGAACCTATACTCTTCACATATTAGACTAAGCTCCATTGCTGTAGATTTCAAATACCTCTTGTCTCGACCAGTGGAACGATCTAGTCATGTGTTTGGAAGTTCACTTTCAAGCGAATCTACTATAGGTGCTTGATACAGTGGGCTCTATCTGTGGCAAATTGATTAAAAAAAAAGTTTTTGGGAGGAGAGATGGCCTCCATCCTTCTCAAAGGATTCCATCTTTCCATATTGTACAGCAATGTATAGACCATTGTAATACATACAGTTTATGATCACAGTAAATGGTGGGAGGGGGTTCGGGTTAGTGCAGTGGGTCTTCCAGTGCTTTGCACCACTGTGGTCCCAGCTTCAACCCTCTGTCGGGCCTGCGATTTCATGTGCATTTGGTTTCCAGTCCATACTACACCTTGCAGGTTTTCTCCAGGTATTGTGGTTGCCTCCTGCTTCCAGAACTGGGCTTTCTTCTCTATCATGCATATAATAGTGTATAATTATGTAAAGTGAATTGAAATAAAGTATCATCATGACACTAAAATGACACAATAGTGTTGGTGTGTCGTTAAATACTAATACCTACCTCCTCACAGTAAATGGTCCTGATTCAAAGGAAGTTTAGGAATTAAGCTAAGATGACAGGAAATTCTATGTTGGATCATGCAGTATACCTTAAGTAAATAGTATAGATTGGAAACTTACATTTCCCTGGCTAGAGCTGTTTATTTATTTTGTCATTTTATTTTTTTGCAGTCACATTGACACAGCCTCGATGCTCTTTCTGTTCACGGATACTTAAAGCTGAAAAGTAAGTGCACATTAAACTATGGGGATATGTGAAATGTAGGAATGACATTACGGTACTAACATGCATGTTCTACACAAAAAACACAGTCTCCCTCCCCTCCCTCCTTCTCTCTCCCTCCGTCCCCTTCCTTCCCCCCCCTCCCTCCCTCTCCTCCTTCCCCCCCCCTCCTTCCCCTCCCTATCTCCTCCCCACCCACCCGCCCCCACCCTCCCCACCCAAAATTTGCACACACAATTTTATATTTTCTGGATGCTTTAAGGGTGATTTTATGCCTATTGGAACTTATAGATTGGAATCTGTTAATTCAAGAAATTATAAGAAACTTTCCCTGTGGTAACTTCTAATTTAATGTGGCAATCCAAAAATTTCTTCTCCTATTCATTGCTAGTGACCGTGGTAATAGCTACCACAGCAGATGAGTGAGTCGACCATTGTATGTTACCATCCGAAAAGCGTCCCATAGCAACCCTAACAGGTGAGAAATTTACTCTCATTATGTGTCCATATTGCTTGTAGCCCCATTCCAGGTGCTGCAAAATTGGTGGGCATAACATGTTGCATGCTCAATCCTATTGAAGGTGCATTTTTGTGAATCCACACATTTTTTTTTTATGATTCACTAGATATCTCAAGAAAATGTTATTTCCAGAAATTCAGTTGATTCTGAATGTTGCATTTTCATGTTATTGAGTGACTAGCTGTATGGCGATGATCACCAGACCACATTGTATTTTTCTCTGTTTCAGACAGAAAATACAAATTCAATTTCTTCTAGAGTAGAATTGAATATGCATGTAAGATTAGGCAACATTGAGCCAACGTTTCAAGATGATATCAAAATCTCAATTTATTTTAAGTGAATCGGGGTTCATCCTTCTGTAAGACTGCATGGAATTAGCCTACATGACCTTCTATAAGAGGATCAAAGGATTACAAGGATTTGTACAGCTTTATTCGTAAAAGAGTCGTTACTCTAGTCTAACTCATGAACATCTTACACCAGTGACACACCTGAATCGGGGGACGGGGTTTTGGATCACAAAATCCCTCCCCTTTAGTGAACCTCAATATTCTGTCAGCTTTGATTATCACAGACAAATTTAAAAATCTTGATTTATCCTTAAAGTAAAATTTTTCCATACCTTTTTTTTTGTGGTGTAATAACCCCTCATAGATGGTTGTTTATTGGTCTTTTATTTACAGTCCCCGCCCGCAGTAACATCCAGGTATATATGGTTTGTTCGTAAATCCAACGATGGTACGTAGGTGGTGATTGGGTGGCAAGTGTCCAAGCACAGTACCCATTCACCATGGTTACAAGGATTATGCTTTATTGGAGTGTGTGCTCAGTTGCAGGGGGTAGGACACAATCTCTCGTTTGGGGCATGGGGATTTCCAAACGGTAATTTGGGGAATTGCTACGTGCATTTACTATGTCGTCTCCGTCCCAGTGACATTACACAATCATCATCTAACCTTTGTTCAAAAGAGCTTAGTAAATTCATATAAGTTAGGGAAAAATCTTGACTTCAAAATCCGTCGGGGTTAGTGGATTAACCCCGCTGCAAAATAGTGTAATTTCCAATAAGCGGTCCATTTAGATTTAAATATTCGTGACCGGGCTAGTCTGTATTCAAGTCTGTGTGTAACCGTTCGTATGCGTAAGAGTGCCCTCCTACCCTTCAGTCTTTGAAACAGACTAGCCCCCACCCGAAAGTTGATGGCGTTTTGAAGTGCTGTTTGCTTGTAGGTTGGCCATGTCCTACCCCCCCGATCATGTTTGCAGAGCCAGGATGAACGGGATACGCAGTGATTTGGCTAATCTGGAACAAGAAAAAAATATAAAATCATGTATTGGTATAGACTTTTATGGGTGGGTATAAAAAGTCCAAGCTTAAAGACCTAGCAGTGATTTGCTAAATCATAAATCAAAAAAATCATAAAACTCTGATTTTGGCTGTCCCCTTTGTAACCAGCCAAGGTATCCTACCATATCCCTACAATGATAGGAACCAGAACAACCTAATAAGGAGAATCGGATATTTTAGTCATTAGTGTCTGAATGGACACTAACTACAACACGTAATTGAATGGAGATTCGTCTCTTTGAACACCGCCGTTTTCTTCTCCTTTTCGTTCAATTCTTCGTTTAGAGAGAAAAAGTAAGTAATGAGACTTTCTACAGGGCTTAATCTTCACCTTGTAAAGCTATTCCCTCAAATTTCAATACTTTGACTCTTTTGGATAAATCACTGATAGTGTCTTTAATATGAATCAAAATCAGGGGTCAAAGCTTTCCCAGCCAAATGCCTCCGATTTTGAAGCATGATATGTGCACCATGACCGGTGTAGTTGCCATCAGTACATTCATGCTGATCTTTGTTCTTTACTATGTTATTCTGTAGACTGGTTTCATCAATGCTCCCACAGAAGTTGTCATGTGTTTTTTTGTTTATATTTTTTTCCCTTTCCAGCCAATGCCCTAGACAGATCCTGCCCAAAACCTGAGGTATGTTTATTTCTGGTGATTATTATGGACTATTCCAAGTCTCATTGTTGTTCGGTTCTCGAGTTAGAGAGTGCCGCATTTATTTAACATGGATAAATGCTGCAATTCCAAGGTCAGCTTGTGCATTTGTAGGTGTGGCAAACCGAATACAGGCAGAGAAACACCCTCTATCAACTATTTAGGAATTGCCATTGCCCTGTTTAGGTGCTTGTCCAATCATCATGGATGAAAGGCCCTATATTTTTCTTATTCTGAAATTTCAGCATCCAATTTCATTTCTTTCACAGATAGGACAAAAACCTGCTATTTTAATGGTAACCATCAAATTAGCACAGTAGTAAATGGAGGTTACAGTAGTAGTAATCGCATCTACATCAAAATACAGTTTGTGAAACGCCAAAAAAATCAGTGGTGGTGTATGCAAGTGGCACTCATATAAGTAGAGAGAAATACAAATACACTTAATCGGGGCTATGGCTATATCTCTATTAAACAGAGTTGGAAGGTAATAGATTGGCTGGTGAGTATACTCTGTCATCTTGAAGTATGGAGTTATCTAGAGTCTAAAGTCTCCTATACAAGTTGCATTCTTCAACATTGATAACCCTTTGGTGTCTGTTGTAAGAAATTAATTTCGCATTGCGTCTTCTTCGTTCACGAGTACGCAGATTTAACCGCAATTTTGACCACAAAGAGAGGGTCTACACCAGCGTCCAGCCGGGCTGTGGATGCAGTGTCAAGCCCAAGGGAGGAGTTTGCCAAAAAAAAATCTTACAAAAATCAGGCTATTTTACTTATCAGAGAGGTCCCCCCGCAATCGGACCGCACCCTGAGGTCATCTGGGTCTGGGTACCCCCTGGTATCGGACACATTTTGGCAATTTGAAGCACATAGCTATTAAGTACCTCTTGTGTTTGCTCCCGGAAGTTATGCCATACTTTAGACGGACAAAGAGTGTAGTTATGAAAATATTTTTTATCTACATGTACAGGCAAGGAGTAGAAGTATGCTTAGGATGAAGATGAAAATTGAAAAAGGGAAGAAGACAGCATGGACCACGATGAAGAGCTTCGCAGAATGTTCTATACCACAAAGCACAGATGGTATCCTATGGAAGTCTTGTTATAACAAAGATACATGTCAAGTTTGTTCTAAGTAATATGCCAGAAGAGGCTTGTTCTTGTAATTCTACAGGTGAAGGCGTCAGGATTTTTATAGCTGGGATGGGAACTGAATATATTGAAGGGATAAGGAAACCCTATCGTCTCTGTGGTGTAATTGGAGAGTATCTGGTTGAAATTCGAACGGAAAAATGACCATACACAGACAGATGAGGAGAAAAACCTCATCAATGCAGGCAACAGCCCCACCAATTGAATCAGAATAGTACCGGAATACAGTGCAAAGCCGAGTAGGCGATTTGAGGTGGGTGGTTCCGGGAGTGTCATATTTTAAGTTCTGCATCACACTATTTCGTTTGATGCATAATTTTTCTGGTAGGCACATCAAAAGCGTGGACACCCCCTTACAGGGGAGGTGACTGACCAATGCTAAGTTCTTTGAATAACCCAAATATAATACTCTGTAACTGTATATTTTTAGAATTTTGTGTCAGATTTCATGATAGTGTTAAATCAAATTTGCAATGTCAAAATTTAGGACCCTTTATTGGCTAGCCTCCTCCCACCACACACATACACCATGTGTACTTGTAAAGCAAACCATGACGGTAATTGATAAAATTTAAAACGGCACTGGCACATTTTGCAGAAAATGTGAAACTTTCTTCAACTAGCTCGCAAATGATATCTAGGCCATTGGAAGAATAGATATATTATTTACAATAAAATAAACATAGACTCATTGAATAAAACCACAAAGGTCCACAGACCGTTCAAACAGGTGCATGACCGTTGGGGAATCAACTCTGGCAGGTGTTTCTTGTGTTAAACGCCACATCCACATCGTCTGACGGAATCAATGTCGCCAGAGTCATTAATTATAAAATCGGTCAAGTTACCCATAAGGACGCTGAATTGGTCTTAATCAATTCAAGTGAGGGCTAATGTATATACAAGACTTTACAAAGACCATGCAATAGCAATTTGTTTGAAAAAATCTAAAGGGCGCACTATTTTCAAATGTGCCAGTCTCCCTTAATTTTATGATTAAGTAGTTTATCGTCGATTAATCATAGTTTTTCTCGATAAGTTTTCCACCGGGGTGAAAACTAGTTGATCTTCGAAAAAACTTGCTTATCGAATTACTGAGATTGGGCTTGCCTACACATTGTTCAATGTGAAACCTTCGTATTTAACAAGACATGAGGAGATTCCAGAAAGAAACGCCCCCAATTTTTTTTTCGAACACGGGTTTTGCATATTGACAATGATTTCCAATTTTATAGAGTCACACCTGAGTGAAATAAGCCGAAAATACGCCGTCTGTAGGTAATAATATGATGATTTAGTACTTTATGTCGTGACGCAACAGAAAGTCAACGAATGGGTTCTATGGAATCAATTCTGATAGTTATGAGCAAGTTCAAAACAAGGTTTGTGTTTTCTTTGCACTTGTTTGTCCATAAAACCTTCGGAACGTTCTTGGAGGTGGTCTTACAATCGATCCGTGAATTGAGAGAAATTTGCTATCCTAAAAAAATCTCCTCCTGGCACAAGTCAATATTTCAGCAATATCGTGTTACATAGCCCTGGTTACCCACCAAAGATCCTGTACAAAAGGCTTCATGCTGTTGGATGTACTTGAGGGAAATAGGGCTTATACATGAGTATGCCATATTCTTGCTTCTATATTGCTGCACCATAATAAAGCATTGCATTTTGTTTGCTCATTTCAGAGGTATAAGACGGCTACTTAGAGGTATTAAGAACCCACCAAGAGACAGACCATACATGTGAGACAGTAAACAATCAACCACCATCTGTTCCTACACAGGGTTCTACATGTAATCCCGGGACGTAATAATGATGTATGTAACAAGATGGACCAATCTGCCGCAACAATACGGTGCTGGCAGCCATCGCAGCTGTCAGATCGGTTTCATATAATGACTTAGATACATGCACATTCAATTAATAGTAACTATATAATGTTCAGTGTAAGGGACTATGACCCCATTTATTTGCCCACTCACAACTTTTGTCAGAGAAAGGCTCAATGTTGCTGCCAAAATACAGTAGAGTTTGATAGTACTAAATCTATTCTCTAAAAGTTTTGCATTTATACTCTTGGACTTCCCTAGGTTATTCCATGCACTTTATCAAAGGTCATGTTTCATCTTACAGGGAACACAAGATAGTACTTTATCCAATAATTACTACAATCTAAGGAAGTTTGGTCCTCCGCTGATAGAGGGCCCAAAATGAGAAAAACTAGTAGATTGTGTATACAAGTGACCATTGCAAATAGAGTCAGACTAATATGAGGCTCTTCATCAAAGGTGAATACTTTGGCTTGTACGAAGCCTTCAAAGAGGGGGTAAAAAGGATTCTTCTGTGTTTTTCGGGTTTAATGCAATAATGCTCCTAATCAGGAACTTGTTAACTCTTAAAAGAACCTTTATTTAATCAGGTGTGATAAAGACTATTTAGATTTGCAGGCTTGTTAAAACACTTGGTTGTTTACTTAAAATAATTGCTGTCGCCGCCCACGATATATGACACAATAAAGACCATAAAGAGGTAAAACGATTATTCTCTACAAATATTAATGGGAGTCATTTGATTAGGGGTGCACTGAGGTGTTTGTGAGTCTGATTTTGGACGCGCATTTTTTATGGCCTGTATTGGAAAACTCTATTTCACTGCTCTGTATTGTATTCAGTGAATATGACAAAGTGTGT
>JAMKCH010045226.1:0-23174 GCA_023653785.1 Ophioderma brevispina | reverse complement strand
CGGGAATGACGGCGTGTTTTTCGGTGCATCTGTGCCGTCTTCCGTGAAAATGCGCGATGTTTTTCGTTGCATCTGGGCCGTTATTGACTTTACGCTACATGATTCTGTGCCGGAAAAACGGCCGAGATGCAATGAAACGCAAACTTTGGCTCTCGTTTCATCTGGGCCGTTAAAATAAAAATAATTGCCTTTCTTTTCATTTGGGTTGTGGGGCCGTCGCCGGCAAAATGACCCGCTCCGGGTTAGGGTTAATTAGCATATTTTATGCCCTAAAAGCTATGTTTTTAAAAAAAAAAAACCCCTTAATTTGGGTAACAAATCCTGACAAACAGCGTAAAAATTTACCCTAAATGCTTAAATTGGTGTGAAATTACATAAAATTGCGGAAATTTTGAAATAAAAATTCCTGAAATCAGAAAAATCCTGAGAATCACACCCCTGCCAAAATGCCACTTCAACCCAATTATGATTCACAACAGAAGCGCACCATATAGGCTTTCATGCATGAAGGAATTTTGGTATCTGATGTACCATTTAAAATTATAGCACTTAGATGATTTTTTTTTGCATATTAATTAGCTCAGTCATTTGCAATACTTAATTTTCCCGAAGTATCCCTCAAATCTAATCAGGTTGAGAACTCTTCAGTCCGCTTCCCAATTCCACCCAAGTTACCATCCTTACTACTCCTTCCGGAACGCCTGAAAACTTGTACACTTGTAAGCCGTGCGGTAAAAATTGTTTCATAAATTTATGCAAATTAGATACTTATTAACAAATTTTGCACCCAAAACTATCAGGTCGAGAACTCATCAACCCGCTTCTTTCCACCAAGTTACTTATCGTAGCCCTTACGGAACTCAAAATATCATACACACAGTGAACACAGACAACGTACAGACAGGACACAGACGGACGGACTGGACATACAGACCCGACAAGACACACAGACTACACCAGAACGCACGGTGGACAGACTGAGAGCAGACAGAAGAAAAAGATACTACGCTCTGCCGAACAAGTTCATGCGAGACAAAAACGGGTCTTGAATTTCTGTGGAAATGCCCTAAAAAGTGCACGTCACTGTACTGTATGCCCTATTCACCTATTCAAGAGGGCCTGATTTAGACCACGATGGCCATTTTGCAAAATAGTGCTCAATGTTTCATAAACTCTATTGCCATTAGGCCAAGGGTAATTGATTCTTAGTTCCTGTTGGAGCGC
Organism: Ophioderma brevispina; assembly: GCA_023653785.1. NCBI lineage: Eukaryota > Metazoa > Echinodermata > Ophiuroidea > Amphilepidida > Ophiodermatidae > Ophioderma > Ophioderma brevispina. The sequence goes on along the minus strand of JAMKCH010045226.1, from coordinate 21,950 downwards.
GCATCATTTTTTTTCCACTGTGCCAGTGGGAAATATTTCATTATTTTATGAAAAATTTGTTTCTCTTGAAAACTTGATAATAAAAATTAAAAACAATTTTCATTGATCAAAAATTCAGCTCCGCTTCCTGTTCATTTTAAGCCGTTTCCTGGGAGGGTGTCAAAATAATACAATATGCGTGCCCGGAAAAAAACTTTTTTATTGAGGGGGCTGGACTAAAGATGTTCAACCCATGAGAGCGAGCGCGCGGAGCGAGCGAAGCGACCTAGCGGGTGGGGTCCAAGGGCCTGCCCCGGAAGCTCCTAAGGTTTTAGGTTTTCAAGACCTTAAAACGCCTTTCCTTGCATACTTCGTCCGACATCTTTACACATTTGGCAGAAAAAATCAAATTAATGTAACCATGTTCCGCTTTCTTCTTCTTTTCTCCTTCTCTTTTCCTCTGTTTTCTTTCTCCCTTCCTCTTTTAGCCCACCCCCCCCGGGCACGGCCAGTGATATACCATAAATATGAATTTCCGGGTTGAATTTGTATTCTTCCACCAGTTTTAAATTCGGCACCTTTAACATGCGGTTTATTCCGTAACGTTGCCGAATTCGTAGCTGTGGCAGATACTAACCCTAACACTGCAGGTTGTATATTGTGAGGATTACCCAGATCACAATATAACCACAACTTTCATCATACCTGCACTTCCATAGACCACAACTACCACAAAATATGATGTGGTATATTGTGGTATATGCTTAGTAGTTAGTAAAATCATAACATACCAAATTGGAGTAACCTCATTAACCATCATATACCACAGTAATAAACCACAACAGCGCCACCATAGGTCACAATGTACAGGGCTGCCAAGAGAAATGGGAGACCAGGGGAACATTGGTGTTATAGATTACATGCGCGGGCGGCAGACTGGGGCGGGATGTATGTGGAAATGTACCAAACTTTAATATGCAACATGATAAGTTCCATAGACCACACAAACTACCACAAAATATTGGTAGTTCTGTAATATCATATTACCCAATTACCCACACTATACCATTGTGTGGTTTTGTGGTCTTAGAGCCTTGTAAATTCTTTACGAATTTCCTTCAGATTTTTTCATGTTGTGTCCTACTTGGTGCAAAAATGCTTGAACTGATTTTTACACTTTTGACAAAATAAATCTGCAAATACCCTTTAAAATTTCTTAATTAGACACAGTTGCTGTGGTTGAAAGCTGCCCGACAGGACAACAGATCATAGGTACTAGTAGGGGTGAGTAATTAATAAAGACTAGGCAAGTTTTTACTAAATTACTAGGTGAGAATTTAATAATATAGACCTGTGCTGTGCATGTGAGTTCATGAGTTGAATTAGCTCAACCACGTCGTAGCCCGTGCGAAGGCGGGGCTATCGAATTGAGTAATAGTTATCGCGGGGGTTTTCCGTCGGAAAAACCTGTCGGGAAAAGAAAGTTTTTAAAATACTTCACTTACCGACCTCCATTGGTATATTCCGACTCCATGGTGTTATTATCACGAATAAAAATTATAGGACCAAAAAACGCAATTCTGAGGTATTATGAAAACATGTTTCTGCAAGTTTCGATGTGGAATTTTGTGTGAATTTAGTAATGGAAAATTTTAGTATACTTCCGTGCCTTCAATTTTCTTTCATTTTGCAACCAGTGATGACGCCAAACATCCTCATAAGTACACTGACATGAACGCCATCCGTTAGAAATAAGAATCAGTGACATTAGGTATGGATTTTGTAAGTCAAGGTGGAGTAAATGTCAGTTTTAAACTTCGTGATGGACCCTGCAATAGCTATTATACTTCAGCTCTGACCTAGTACACGACCACCTCAGTAATATGGAGTGTCTAGTCTACTCAGAGCAACCTCGGACTAGACTAGTTGAATTAGATTTTCTACTGAAATTACATGAAGGATGCACTTGAGAATATTGATGGGAATTTGAAGTTTCTACTCAGTTTACTATAATAACTCCATCGTTTAACAACTAAGCCTAGGCTAGCACTTAGCGCCAGAACATGAGGAACTACCCTTGTCAAAGTTATGTTTGTCTGCATGCAGCCCAGGCATCACCTGTGTTGGAGGCACCTCAGAAGTGTCCGTAGGCAAAGGCTTGTTCTGTTGTTGGCAAAAGGTCGTGTAGGGCAGCCGGGTTTTTGTCTTTCCTGGATCCGTTTGCAATTTGTTGGCGTAGTTTATCCAGAATCTGATGTTACTAATGACTCAGTAGTTTGCTCTATAGAGACCAAATAAAAGTAAATAAAACAGACACACAGCGAATTTCACAGTAGGCAGACGCCATTTTGGAGAATGCCACTTCCAGTGATGGCGATTCAGGAGTGCGATATACGATTATTTTAATCCAACAGATATGAAGGTCTATATCAGTCGAAAATCCTCGGTTTATAATATTAGTAGGTTTTTCACCCATATTTAAAACGAGTAGGTTATTGCCGAAAAAAAGTAGGTTTCGCTGAGTCAATTCGAGGCACTGGGTTCTTTGCCATAGCTCCATAATATGTGCGACGGTGCTGCCGACACCAGATCAAAATTGGGGTGAAAAGGGGAAGACTTTAAAGTGGAATTGTGAATTGAATGTTGAGGCATCACATGATGGGTGCCCATTTTTTAAATAGCCTAATCCCCAGACCCCAGGTTTTTACTAGAAGTAGTCAATTTTTGGTATCAGAAGAAATCAACATTTATCATTACCTGTGCAATTTAGGGCTAAAGAATGTGTGGTTTGGAAGAAGTTATGAGTGGCATGCCTCCATTTTTGTTCGACCATATTAATTTTACACCGTTTCTCCTTTCCTGGGGGTGGGGGTCACTGACCTGAAATGGTGACCTTGAACTGTTCAGTTCACAAGACCCCCCATTTCAAGCAAAAATTTTGATTTTTAACTACTATGTACCTTTTTTGTTTTAAATTAGTTCTCAACAATGGATCCAAATTTTCCAATTTTCAGTTCCCAAGACCCCCCATTTCACAAGTTTTGTTCAGTTCGCAAGGTCAAGGTGCGACCTGCGAGACCGCACACCCCTACCCAAATGAAAGTTGAGTCCCCCCCCCCGGTTTCTCTTAATCCTAGCCCTAGCTGACCAAATCTTGTTTCTAGCTGTCCCATCAAAACAGATTGAAACTGATCAAAGCGACTGAAACTTTACAGATGAGGTTTTTGTGTGAAGGCCATTCTATCCCCAGATGAAAAAATTCCAGCAGTTTTCATTTGTTTTAGATCAACATTATAAAACATTGTAGACCATGGCCGGGTAGGCCTCGGGGTAGGCCTAACATAACGATATATATGCAGACGCCTGATAGGCAGACATCTTTTTAATACGAAGCAGACGCCCTTTCAAATGGCGCTGTCTTCGCTCAGTGCATGACGGGAATTCAAACATCTTCCATAACTGTTATATTGTTACTTTATTTGGGCAAATCTTGTGAGAATAATGAAAATTTTGCACTAATTAGCCACTCTTGTCCTTTTAGTACATCATTTCCGTATTATGTATTTCATTTAAATTACTACGTTTTGTGTGCCGTCCAATCTCACACTGTGTCCAATCCGCTCGCCACAGAGACTTTTAACGACGTTTTATGATTGCTCACTTACCATAATTGATTGGCTTTTCTATCAACAAAGACGGCACACGTAAGGATTTCCCCCCGTGTTTTTAAAAGGAAACGCGTGCATTGATGATGTGTGAAACGCTAACGAGATTTTCAGATTAATCGCCACTTTGATCCAGCAGACTCTGTATTACTATTTGTAATTGTTGTCAGTAATCTTGTTGTACTCAGGAATTGGTTGAGTTCAAGGTTAATAAGTTTCGTTAGTCCGTTCAGAACCAGAACTCGAGCGCGCAGCGCGAGGTGGGAAAAAAAAGGTATTCAAAAGCTTTAGTATTTCATTACGTCAAATGAATAGGATGCGATAAATTTTTTGTATCGCAGTTTATCCCCATTCCCCGGGTATATTTGAAGCATTTGGCCCTCGAAACGGATTCTAAAATACCTGAGACCTATCTTGAGTTCGAATATTCACTCTAATACAGATTTTTTAGCTCTTCATGTTCAAAATCCAAGATAAATTTGTGCTTCTCAAAGCCGTTAAAATGTTTCCGTGCGTATCAACAACGCTGACGTCACGGCTCATCCGTGGTTCAAGTGAGTCCCTCTAGAAGGACTTCGTTTCCCACTGACTCGCCACCGAGACGCGGAGTGGTCGGTCACACCTTTGCACGGGGGATGGAACAGGGAGGAACGAGGCGAGGGCCTTCTAGATGGACTATGCGAGATGGGTCAGTCGACGGGAATTTCTAGTGGCCAGTCGGTTGTACATGGGAAAACTTTCTGTAACCAGAAAAGCAGATAGGAGACATAATTTGATACCTGAACATTTAACTACTGCAGCTGTAGGGATACGAAATAGTGAGTAAATTTTTTAAACTAAAACTTTCGCCAATTAGACCATTGCTCACCCTCTTGCTATGGTGTGTGGAATAAAATTTAGATTAAGAGTGCATGCAGCTGTAGGGATACGAAATAGTGAGTAAATTTAACTAAAACTTTAGCCAATTAGATCATTGCTCACCCTCGGGCTTCGCCATCCCTCGTTGGCGTAGTTTTCCGAGTGAGGCAGTTGATCACTAATTTAGTTCGCGGCAGTCCATCCAGCTTTTCCCAACCGTGCTTGAGTCTGCACGTCTGACTCTGCTCTGACGATCATGCATTACACATCATACCATGTTAACGTATTTTATATGTGGTGTATACTGCCTGGCTCGCGACGCGACAGTATGCCAAGACAACGGCGTAGATCCGGACCGTGGGTTGAAAGCCCGTTGAAAAAAGCTTGTTGATGAAGGCCCATCCATAGAATGATCGATGACATGTCTGCTGTTTCATGTGTTTCAGTGTTTTGGCATGAATTCAATATTCTGCCACCCCACGTCCCAGGCTTTAACCTGTATTTACCTGTAGACTCGGGCTCCGTGTTAAGGTGCTGACCTTATAAAAAGCCCACCCTTTTCATTCAATCCCTATTACACTGCATGACTTGAAATGCCTTCCATAGCTTGAATTTAATCGTAGTTACTTTCCAGTATCTTATCTAGACTATTTACAAAAGACGGGGCGGGGCTTAGCAGTAGAACGCACGATCACATTTACACGCATCACGCTTGAATTCCGCTGTCTTGTAAAGGGTACTTTGACAAGAGTAAGTCCTGTCTTTGAAGGCATTCTGTCTCTGCTGTTACAACATTATCTGCATGCTGTTAACACTCTGATACTGAAAACGTTTTGTCTCAGCCTTAGTCTAGTGTGCTGCTTCTTAATTTTATATGTGTGACGCTCTGTAACCATGTTTCCTTTTGCCAATACAGATGGAATCTTTTTTCACATTGTTGATTCCTGCATGATCTTGTGAGTTTGTATTAGATCCCCTCTTAATTCCGTCAAAGCCATGTTTGGAAGATTCAAGTGGCCTCAGCCTTTCCACTATAATCACAAATCCTTAAGATTGGGCGCTATAGTTAATTATTGCTACTACCTGCACGTTGTCAAACCAGATCTCAGCATCTGTCTTCCTTTGCAATTGGCATATTCTACATGTGGTCTGATCACGTTCTTGTAAGAATTTTTACATACCCCTATCCCTATGTTCAAATGTTCTCCTAATAATTCCTACCATACTATTGGCTTTCTTTAGAATATGCAATATGCTTAGAAAATAGGAGAGTGGGGTCAAATATAACACCTAGGTCCTCTCTTCTTCACTCAACAAGTTCTCTTCTTCTTCTTATCCTTCTCTGTCCTAGAATAGACATATTTATCTTGTTGAGTCCTGTGCAATGAGCCACATTTGCCCACATTGAACTTTAGTTGCCATGTGTCAGACCAAGAACTTAAGTTATCCCGATCCCTTTTGGTAGATCACTGCAGTCCTGATCCCATTCACATGCGTGAAAACTTTTGTATCATCTCGAAGATCTTTACAAGTTGCAACCACATTTGGGATGTCATTAATGAATATGATAAAAATGGATTGTGGGCCCAAGACACACCCGGGGAAATTCCCCGCTGCTTACTTCCGACCATGCTGATGCCTTTCCATTGACGGTAACCCGCTGTTTTCCTGCCCGTTTAGCAAGCTCTCCAACCATTAAGCAAACTGCCACAAATACCGTATGCTTTTATCTTTTTGAGTAGACGCTGGTTGGGACAACTGTCGAAGGCTTTTACCGGAATCAAGGTAAACCACATCAATCCCTCCCTCCCCCTTCATCTGAGCATACTCAGTCCAAATTTCATGAGGTCCAAGAGCGGTGTAACTCAAGATCTTCCCAGATCTAAATCCAATGCTGGTCGTCATAAGGAGTCTTGTCATCTAGGAATTTCATCCCGTGTCTCTTATAATAATGCTCTAGTAACTGCAGATAACAAATGTTTAAAACTCACAGGTCTGTAGTTGCCTGGACTTGTAACATTCCCCTTCTTAAAATTGCAGTCACATTAGCTATTTTCCATTGTCTGGTACCACTCCTTCTTCACTGATTTATTAAAATTAATGCCAATGAGTTGTGATTTTCCATAGGACATTGCCTTTAACACCCTAGGGTGGAAACCATCTGGACCGGGTGACTTGGCTGGGTTTAGCTTATCAATTTTTTTTTAACACCTCTTCCTCGGTAATTTCCCCAACCCTGGCCAGCTTCTCACCATCATATTTTTGGTCTGGTTCAGGTACGTTACCCTCCCTTTTCAAAACTGTAAAAATGCTGCAAAAGAACTTATTCAATTCATGCTGCTTTTTCTTCATCTGTGTGGGCCACTGTACCGTCATCTCTTGTCAATCACTCACCCCCTGTTTTTTCATCACTTTTGGTTTTTGGAGCGGACAGAACTTTTCCAAAAGTCTTTTGGGAGTTGTGTTTAATCTCATCTGCCAGTTTCTTCTCAAAAGATTTCTTAGCTTTTCTAACTTCCTTTGTAGCCTCATTCCAGGCATTTAAATAGTTCTGTATTCTTATAATGCCTGTGTTGTGTACCGTTTCCAGCATGGTACTCTCTTCTTGACTTTCCTCATGGCTTCTTTTGTTTCATCCATAAAGGCTTAACTTGCCTTGTTGTGTGTCCTGCCTTGGCTTGGTTTTTAGGAATGGTTTTTCTCCATGGCTTGTGTAATTTTAATGCAAATACTGTCCTAATTCTTTAAGTTCAACATTCAGTTTATATTCCGTTCAGGCTCCGAATTCAAGGGTCAGGAGTTAGTGAGACATACCCCACTGTCCCTTCTTTCGAATTTGGACCTATACGGGGACATTGGGGGCTACATCTCAATTTTATGTAATATTGGTGAGGAGTCGTGCGCACTCGTGGCACAAGAGCGCCCGTATTGGTTGAATTAACCACTTAATTTAAAGGGATTAGCAGCGCTAATGCAAGACAACCGAAAAAATGTGGAAATGCATTTTTTAACTTAATAAATCGAGGATACAAGGTGTACATCATATAACTCACTGCTCTAGTGCCTAATGTAGAAACAAACACAAAATAGTGAAAAGAAGTATTTCATGAAATCCCTTTAATTAAGGCAGACTCTGCACAAGAATTGATGAAGAATACGTACCTAAGACTTAGGTAGGCAATGTTTCACAAAATTACAGATGTTACTATTTTCATTTGCAGCATTTCACTTGAAAGAGGACAATTTAACTTCAAAAAATGAGGGGGTCAATCTTGTATGTAGTGTGAACATGAACGAAGTTAGGGGGAAATCTATGACATCAGATGCCGTGAAAATTGTGACAAGTGTTATGATAATCCATCCATTTATTTAAGAAATAAATTCGATTCCTGTTCAAAATCATAAATTCCCCCGCTAAGATACATTATTTCCACTTCCTGGCAGAGGCAGTGACGGTCCCGGGGATTCCACCAATATTAATAATGACTTAGTGCGTAAAATCAGGGAATAAGCAATAAAGGAATTGCACTCCTTGAATTTTCGCCCAACTCGATGAGTGAGTAGTAAAGACGTGAAAATAAGAACAGCCAGTTACAGAGAACACCACGATTTTAAATTGACAAAAATACATCGCGTTGGGCAAGCACAACTAGTCAGGGTGGTGGCAGAAATACTAAATTCTTTCCCCAAAGCAGTTAGTTGAATACCGCGCTATTTACCCAGTTTGCCTCAAGCGGAAATAGTATTTGAGTGTTTATGAGCTAAATCACTTTTAGTTGTGATTACGTCCAAATGGTCACTATTAAGACACTATCAGGATCAATCAATCATCCAAAAGAGGGAAAAATATTTGAAATTTGCAGGAAAGCTTACAAAGTGAAGGATCAGTCTGTAGAATTTCTCATGAGTACTTTTCCAACTGAGAATTAACAGAAAAAAGGAAGGGAAAACGGGAGTGTTCAAGAAACGACTCTCCAATTAGTTGCGTTGTTGTCGAGAAGTGTCCTTACGGGACAATATTAATGACTCTCCAATCCATGGTTGTTCTTATTAGGTGCTTCTGGTCTTACCATTTGCAGGATATGTTTAAACTTTATAGGGTATAGATTTGTTAATACAGACCTGCAAAAATATGATTTTATGATTTTTTTTATTTTTTGATAGTGCCTACTGAATTACACTTGCTCATTTTCATAAGAATAAAGGAAAAAGTGTTTTTTTGCTTGTGTAATAATAAGACGCTATCAATGATCTGCCCACCAAAATGAGTCAAAATTGTCGAAATTTATATGATAGCTTAAAAAATGAGTCAAACTTCTTTTTCCCAACTGAGATAATCGACCACCCAGACAAGAAAAGCAAGAACACAGCAGTTTGCAAAAAATATGATCTCCATTCAATTACCTGTAGTAAGAAGTGTCCGTATGGACAGGTATGATAAAATGTCTGATTTGGTTGCGTATTAAGTCCCTCTTGTTTACCACTTGGGGGGTAGTAGGATAACCTAACTTGTTACAAAATACAAAATGTGCAAAAATCTTGATTTTGAGATTTATTTTTCGATATAGCAAATCGCTTGATAGTGCCTTTAATGACGCATAAACAAGCAGCACTGACAATCATGCCCATTGTTGAGGGGTGTTGATAAAGCTATCATAGGTGTGGAAATGGCCATTGCATGAGTGAGCATCTCTCAATTCAGTGGCCTAGTCTTGTGAATATTACATGTACATGTTAAAAATAGGTCAGTGATTCGTAATAGTAATCAGGGGTTGGTGTCTATCTTCCATAATTCGTCCCCGAGGCGGGCGAATAGGTTTTGTCTCTAAGATGGTCTTTTGGCCAAAGTTTTGGGAGGAAATGTGAGCTTTGATGTTAAAATTTTGGGGAAGAATTGGGATGAAAATGTGGCAAGAAGGGGGAGCATTTGATTTCTAGAAAAATAAACACCTCGCCCTTTGTTATTCAAGTAGTCTACTACTGTCAAAGAAAGGAAACAAAATGTCACAAACATGGTGTGCTATGCAATTGCTGGTCTGTCCTGGTGTGTCTTCAGGGTTTGTACTTAGCAAGAGCTGATCACCCGTATCCAATGGAGTAAGGCCCACTGTATTACACCCATCGAATGGATGTCCTAGGATTGCATAGCAGCATGATTTGTTGACATCATTTTACTCTTTAATTTCCTATTTGAAGAGAGTAGAAGTAGCACTACTTGAATACAAAGACTATACCAATAACATAATGTTATAACAAGATTAGGCCACTGAATTGAGAGATGGTCACTCAAAAGCCGCAACTTCACCACCTTATCATTTTATGAATAGCTTTATCAACCACCCTCAACAATGAGCATGAAAGTGGAGAGTAGTGCTGCACTGCTCGTTTAGGATTGTATCATTGATATTTACAATCACAAAAACTCTTTTTCCTTGATTTTTATGAAATTCAAGTATGTATAATTCAAATGACAATTTGACTTGGTAGTACAACTGAAAGTATTTCTAGTTAAGTTTCACTCGTATAACTATTTATAAGGCAATACAGCATGTGAACAAACCAACTGGGACATGGGTGTGTGCTTTTCAATCCCTGTCTTTCACCCAGGATTTGATCCATGTACTGCTGTGTCTCAAAGCAATCCTGTTCCACTACACCGAGGGTTAGCTGCCCAAATGCCATACTTGAGGATTTGAAATTTGAATAAAGCTTGTTATGACTTTTCATGCGGCTTTATTCATTGGAAGGACCTCACTGAAAATAAAGCACATGATATATTCAATGCATGGATAAGAACACAATGCGGTACAGCTACATGTATCAAATGCTTTGACTCAAAACCTTTGAGTTGGAAGTTGCTATAGAAGTATGAAGTTACCTAATGGACACTAGTAAGCGAATAAAAGTGTGCCAACTCGTGTAGACTTACTTGACACACGTCACTTTATGATAGATCTGTGACAAGTAATTTCTAGGCTCTCTAACCTAGGCAGTTGTGCACAATTCCCCCGGTATCGCATCGCAAACTGCGACGCGCAATTTCGAGATAATGCGAAGCAATAAGCATTTCTGCAAATTACATCGCAAATCCTGCTATGCAATTTCCGGGCAATTTTGGAATCCAAGAGCATCGGAGCAATGACAATCCCTACACGAAAAATCATAAAAATATGATCTCAAAGTTTCACCAAAGGCACAATAAATATCAGGAAACCACCCTTAATTTTGTTAGGTCACTCATGCTAATCTGCATTTTATAGTGAAACTCATCAAAATAGGCCTTCGAACTCTTGTCATAAATTATCGACAGAATTATCAAAAGTTCCCGTACACTTTAGCCATGTTTAGCCGACATTTATATCTTGTACAAGCATAAATCTTTCCCGATGTATGTTTCTAATGAATGTACCAAAGGAGAAACTGGCGCCTGATGACGAGCCGGTTGTTTTGATTGTATAGCAACTATTAGATACCGTGTTACATTCTGCAGGGTATTATGTTGGTGCACTTTTTCGGGTTTGAAAAAATGATCGGTTTTTCTACTTTACTTGCTTTTTTGGTGCACAATTGAGTTTTCCCATAAAGATTAGGGTTTTTGTGATCAACGTCAATATATCGGAAGCGGTCGCAGGCTGATAGCATTTTGAAAATATATCCTCAAACCCCAAAGAGGACCAGGCTAATTTGCGTAAATGTCGCCACGTCTGATCAAATTGTAGAAGTTGTGGGTTCAAGAAAAACACTCGGGGAAACACCATTCTTCAGTATAATTATTAATAATTTTGTTTGCCTTTTCAGTTGACACAGCAAACCTCACAAATAAAGTGATAATCACCCCCCAGATCAGCCCGTCCTGCTATCCCACTCCCGACTTTCATCAGTAGCTCATATTATTTTTCATCATTACCCTGAAGTGAGTTTTCAGCCTTGAGAAAGTCTTCAAAGTTTTACATTCAAAGTGATGAATTCCAAACATCCAATTTTTTAAAAATAAAAACATTGTTTTTTTTTTTTTTTTTTTTTTTTTTTTTTTTTAATATTTCAAAATCAAATCTAATTTAGTGCATGGCTTATTTTTATAAACCTAAAAAGATTTCATAAATCGAGTCAACCAAACTCCATGATGAAATGTAGCACTCAAAGATTTAAATGTACCCTATTTAGCCTTGTAATCAATACTGTGGAGCCTGTCAGAACTGTAACAATGGTAACTAACAAAGGCATAATAACCCACTTGACCTGAGGTTCACCTCCCAGTGTGCCATCCCTTGGCACTAGTCCACTGCTGATGACTAGGGTGGTCTGGGTTTTAAAACAACTGTGTGTGGTGGAGGGGGATGGGTATTAAATTTTGATAGTTTTTTTAATTTTATTTATAAGGGGGGGGGTGGGGGGGGGGGAGCCAGCGGAGAAACCAAGTTACATGTTTGATTTTTAACCTATATTTTAGTGGACATGATTTTTTTTTTTTTCTACCTAAAAAAACATCAGAAAAGACAAGTGTCTAGTTTTCTTCTGTTTTTCTTTCTTTGGTCTTGTTTGGCAATTTTAATTAAGAAAAATAATATTGGTCCATTTTTCAATAAATTTACACTTTAAAAATGTTATCAACTTCACATGACAATTAAATTGACTGACTGCTTTATACATTAGACATGTATCCCCTTTTGTAGTCTACATTTTCAACTGACATTTTTACTACAGCACTTGAATCATTGCATATATAGTAAATATTTCATATATTTGTGAAATTACATGGCCTTAAATTTACACACAAAGGGTTAAAAAAACAGCTCAACTTGCACCAGAGACATCACAATACCGTAATACCCCTGTACCCCATCAGCTTAAGGACTTCATCACGCTATGCGCTTGTTTATGTGGCGATAATTTGACAGAAATGTTTTGTCCTTACTATTAAAGGTTCCCAGAAAAAGAATTTTTTTGTAGGCCTTTGGTTTACAGCCTGTTTACACAATAGGAAACAAATATGAAAATATGTAAAATTAGATGTTTCACCTGCTCAACAACACTGTCACAGGGTCCAAATAAATTCGAGATAATTTTCATAATTCTTGTTGCCAAATTGAAATGAATTATCATTTTTAATTTTACTAAATTTTGGAATGAGGATTTTCAATATCTAGGGATTTGTGGCTGTTCACCCACCAGGCTGTTTTCACCAAGTTACTCCTATAAAACTAAAGGTGACTTCTATCCCAGATCCCAAGTATCTAATTGACAAAATTGGTATGTAGGGTATGGTGCAATGCAAGTAATACCCATGATCTGTCCATAATATTTTGTGCATATGATAGCTGGCATTTGCATATTTGCTTCTGATTGGTTATTACGATAAAGCCTTGAACTTCTACAAGATCCCAATGTCCAACTTTTGACAAAGCTTAGTAATGGTGGTAAATTGGTGGATGCCAAGTAATACCATGCACTGTGACATCTATTATATGTGCATATTAATGACTCATTTGCAAGATTTTCATGCTAAATGTGAAAAATCCACACTGCTGCCTCAACCCAACAGCCGATTCTAACTCTGAGGTAGGATTATAACGTGATGGGGCTAATGTTAATTATAAATATTAATTAGGTCACAGGTAAATATTAAGCTTACCTCAATCTCCATCTAATTGGGCAGGTCTCTTATTACGCACCAAGCAATTCTGTACTTCCTGGAGTACTTGGAAAGAATAATCCCTGAATTTTTAATATAGTATAGACCTACAAACAATTTTTAGGTTGGTCTTGGGACCACAAATGATTCCACTGGATTTCAAGTTGAAACCTAAACATGAACTTTGCAGCTTGCCAGTTGTTTCCCAGAATCCATGATGGTCTGAACTGCTGCTGGCAGAGGGGCAACTCAAGCCCAGTTTTGTTTTTTTGGGGGGGGGACATGCCGATGCAAAGTGCTAATTTGTTGTTTTTGTCTATAGAGGACCTTTCATTTCAATTTAAAAGATGGAAAAAGAAGAAATAGTGGTAAGAATCCTTAACTGGAATTAAAAAAAAACTAACAGTCTTTATTTGTGTGATCCCTTTCTGTTGCAAATGTTCAAGACAAACAAATTCATTTTCCAAAGCGCACCGATGTTAATAATGGTAACAATTCATGAAATACAATAAAAACATGATAACTTCATTGGATTCAAATGGGGGGGGGGGGGGGGGCTATTCAAAATTAAGGAATTGCTATGCAAAATAAATATTGCATAGGATTTTGCTATGCAATATTTAAATTCAAATTGCAACGTGACCTAAGGCTACACTAATCACATGTACAGACCTTTTGAAATACACGCGAATGAACACGTAACGTCATAAACAGTGGCTAAAAACCAGGGGGGGGGGGATAGCTGCCCTCCCCCCCCCCCTTGTGGGGAATCTCCCCCCCCCCCCCCCCCGAAAAATTAGTGAATTTTCTGCAAATAAAACCTTTAGTTACTTTATGACCTAAACGAGACCAGAAATTGCCCAGATTTTGATTGAAATCTATTACTACTACCGCTGCAGCCGAGATGCCGTGCACCATGTAGCACCAAATTCCTTGTCCATTAAGTTGGGGATTTCAGATGGATCCTGCTGATTCTCAAGTCCATCACATCAATGCAGTTAAAGTGGTGCAGACTCCCCCGTTTTGGCACGGTAACCTCCAACATATAACTTTGAGACTACTTGATCAATAGCAAACGATGATAGTGACCAACGGCAAATCATGCTCAGCTTGGCAACAGAAGATGAAATTGAAGTGATATCTATCTCCCTATATCTGTGCCTTTGGTCATGTGCCCACCCAAGGATATTTTTTTGTGCCTCGCATAAGAAGCATGGTGTAAAGCAGGAGTTGAAAAAATGTAATTTCCCGGGAAGATGTCGCATTTCTCACAGATTTCCACTATACACCTGTATTTATGTATAACTTTCCCTTCCAAATGGCAAGTTTCCCTCCAAAGGCCACTTCCTGGGAAGAGCTTCCCAAATTCCCCACTTTTTCAAGCCATGGGTGTGGTCGCCATCCTCCCGTTATCCTGTAGATAGCTCTTTCTTAATGTTCCAGTCTCGATCCATACATCTTATGCAGGCTCAAGAACTTCCTCGCTGGTTGAATTGGGAAGATACCAGATTGCATAAGTGGTATAGTTTTATTACCCAAGTATGACTAGTTTGGAAACAAAACGTGGATATTATGGGAAAGCCTGTTCATCCATTCGCTAAGAGGATTAGGATAATTTAAGGTGCATTTCAATGATTCCACCAGCACCTTCTATTTTATTCATAGCTGATTCACTAGATATCCTAGCTCGAAATCTTATATTCACAAATTTGGATTGACCCCCCAATTTTGCAGTTTGGTTGTTATGAGCATTTTCTTGTTTCCCATCGGTCCCATAGGTGCCCACTGTGTCTGTAATTTCCTTCTGTCCTGGTACGGCGAAAATAAAAATTGCAATTTCTACAGATACAAACCGAAATTGGCATCAGATTAGGTAGCCCATGGATTCTTAGCTAATAATGGGTTTCATATGATATAAAAATTTTAACTTTTGAGGTGAGTCGGGGAGGACGAGGTTGTGGATCAACAAATGCCCCCTTTTAAAAGGTCGAAGATTTGTATTGGCCATCGTCCCCCCTGCAAATAGTCAATTCGAGCCATTGTTGTATCTCTAGAGGTATAGCATCCGTATAATCCTGCACTTCCAAGGGGGCATGTATACATGCCATTGGACTATCATTGTCGATTTTAAGTTTTTTTTTTTTCTGACAGGTTGTTGATGGAGCAGTAGCCTGGCAGTGTCTTTCAGCAACATGCTTAAAGTTTCCTTGGGGCTTGCAAACCTGTTTCCAGGTATACGGTACAAAGAGGAAATTCCACACAGTGGTTTGGGCTGGAGCCACTGATGGGAGGCAACCAGGTATTTTTAGACTTTGGATATTAAAGGTCCATGGCCCTGTGTCTCGGGGGTCATATCAGGGGGTGGTGTGGGGGAGCCTCGTCCTCCCCAAACCCCAGATTTTACCTGTGGGGGGCGCGTGGGTGTCATACGTGGTTTGGTGCGTGTCGGGGGAGAAGAAATGCTACATTTTGGGGGCGCCGCTTGTGGTCTCATTTAACCCCTGTGAAATCTTAGCGCCAAAGTATGTTTGGTTAGTTGAAGGGGGCTTGAGCGAAAATTTACCCATTTTTGGTCGAACCAATATTAATTTTAACACAGTACTCTATGGGCTTACCAAATCCCGTTTTTAGCTCTCGCAATCAAAATATGTTGAGAATAGCTGGTGCGAAACTTTACATGGGTTTTTGAAGGCCAATCTATCAAGATGAAAACTTCATATCCTTAAACGTGCCTCCCCCTTTAAGAAAGGCAATTTCTATCATTTCTTCTCTCTTGAATATGAGGTCATACAGCTAAATTGTGGTAGTATCTTTGGAGCCCAACTCCACTGTTGATGGTTGGGTTTGAGAAATCTGTGTCCACACCGGTTGATGAAAGGTTGGCACTCATTGAGAATGTGATCCGCAGTCTATGACGGAGAACCACATTGGCAGTCTGGCGGTGGCCGCAGCCCCCCTCGGTGCATCTTACTATTGAAGCGACCGACCGACTCCTGTGCGAATCCGTTTTAAGGTTACCCATTCTTCGTTGGAGATTGCTGCCATGTGGTGTTCTGGTCTTAGGTGTCATAGAGAGTTGATCTGGTCTTGGGTATCTAACCATGCAGTCTTCCATGTCTTGTAGTATGTTGAAAGGGAACTGGAGAGTTTAGGCAGCGTTCTGCAGAGAAGGTCGGCGAGAGCGCAGTCCTCTGTCTACTGTGGTGTGATCTTGACGTGGTTATGCAGCCGGTGCTTGTTGTCCATCAGGGCCTTATTACTCGTTTTTATGCGTGTGGTTTTTGGGGTTTCCCGGCCGAAGTAACTGCGTGTCAATGCCTGAAAGCACTGCTGGTAGGAATTCAGATGGAGTAGGACGGAGGCAGCCGGTAATGGTTTCTCAGTCTCGTTGAGTACTGTGACCAGCTTCTTTGTGTGAAGCGGGGCATCATATTCAGCGTGCTGTAGACCAGAGCCCAACAACTGCAGTAGGTACGTAGGGTCTTGGCTGGCAACCCCATGAAGATCCAGCAAGTCGGCACGGAGGTATTCTCGAAGATCCTTGGCGCATACGGACTCGATGTGCTGCCGATAAGTAGCTGCCAGTCAAGCCTTCACGTCTCCAAGTATGTCGGTGTAGGATTTATTGCTATGGCGCTCCATTGAGGTTGAAAATTTGAAGCTGGTCGATGAAGCCTCTTTGGTGTTGAGTGGAAGGCAGTACCGGTGGATCTTGGCTTTTCGCTCATCGTTCATCGCTAGGTCTTGAGATATGCTGCGTCAAAGTAGGGGGCCATGTCTGGTGGTAAGTGTGCTTTCCTTTTCTAATCTACTTCAATCCAGTTTCTGTCCGAGTGGAGGAGGCAAGATCGTCGGCGTAGCCATATTGGTCTTAGGAAATGGTGTTTTTGAGTCAATCTCTGATACAAAGTTGAAACAGCATAGGATCCAGTACAGATCCTTGTGTTACTCCCTTTCCTCAGCGACTCATACGACTACTTCTGTCCATCACGGGTCGTGATAATAAAGCTACGGTTTCAAGCATGTTCTAGAATTGTACAAGGTACACGACTCGGGATGGTCCCTGAGAAGCTTGATTGTTAGGCCCTGGTGCCACACGATGTCGTATGCGGCAGTAAGGTCCCCCAAGTTGACGCCTGCCTTACGGCGCTTTTCAAAGCTTTCCTTCCTTCCTCAATACATTTTGTTAGTTTTAGCAAGCTGATGGGACAGTGCTTGGCCACGGCGAAATCCCTTGTTCGTCAGCGATGGGGATCGCGACGGGCTCATCCAGCCGGGCCAGGATCATCCTTCAATGATTTTGAAAGGAGACACACAGTAGTGATTTTGGGCGGGTAGTTTAGGGTTGTCGACAGCTTGTTTTGGTTTGGGGGAGTGCGATGATAGTAAGCTCTCCTCCAGATCTTGGGTAAGTACTGGTTGGTAAGGCAAACATGTGCTTTAGAAAAAAAAACTCCGGAGCCAATTTTTTTTCTAGACATTGTGGGCCGCATTGCATCAGGACTCCGCTGGGTATGTTTTATCAGGCCCTGGGCCTGTGTTCCCTCTTTAGGTTGCGGATAGCCGAGGTAAGCTCGTGGGCCTAGGTAGAGAGTGATGTTGAAGTGACGGGGGGGGGGAGCCGCCACGCGGGGGCTGGCTGGGGGGTGTGGAGGTGGGTTTGTGACGTCTTTTTTGACAGAGCGAGTGTTATCATTATCAATGTGCTTGAATGACATTTGCTAGAGTTGCTCATCTACAGTTTCTACATGATTTTTGCTAATGAGAAATTAAAAAAAAATCATAAAAATCAGATTGCAACATTGTCTGTAACAAGTCTAGTACCCTAACATAACCAGGTATCAAGCTACCTGAGACCAAAGAAAGCACCTAATAAATACAAATTCGTACATTTTAGTCCATTACCCTCCATAGTGACCTTACTGACAACACATAGTTGAAGGCAATTCATACTGAACACTGCCGTTTCCTTCCGTTAAATTTTTTCAGTTGGAAAACTTAAGAATTCTACAGACATACCTTCACTTTTATTTAGCTATTCCTCTAATTTGAAATTTGTTTGATTCTGATGTGCCTTTAAAGTTTCCATAAAGGCGGCTGTCGACATTAGAGGCACTGAATTACCTTCTAGAGTAGCATATGCATACATACACTAGTGTTAATTACCATTGCTTTCCCTCATACAAACCAAATGAATAGAATTGAAAAAAAAAATAACAGCTCCACTCATTGGACATTGTCAATGTACTCTGAACTGTGATAACTGGTAGAGAAGAGAACAGATTTGTAACTTTCTCGGAAATGGGTGTCCTGATTTTTTGCCATAAATAAAAAAAAATCTGGTCATGAATTTTTTGTTACTTTTTATCCTCCTTTTTTATTTCAAATTTCCACCCTCAAATTGTTTATGATTAGTTGGATGCATTCAAAAAACCAAATTTTTAAGTACCAATTTTTTTTAGAGAAGGGGTCTAAAATCACATCCCTGGAGCTCTCACATGGATGCTTAACAAAACCAAAATTTGGCCTTGCTGTTGGTTCAAATTTTGGATTTCATTTCAGGAAATAGGACTACTCATCTGTTATATCTCGAGCGAATTTATTTTAAATCTGGAAATTTCTTGAGATGCTCACCATCAGTGACTCGCAAGAATTGGAAATCCTCAGTCCATAATCAAAAAGTTTTCTGACAATCACCATTCAATATAACTAAAGATTTGAACAGGCCTACCTCCTAATTCTGAATTACAAATTCATTATGGTACGTCATCCAATATCAAAAGATATTTCCCTCTGGCAGTCTTAGGAAACCATGAGGCGATGTAATGCCAACAATATCGGGGAACCAAGGAAAGTTTTACCACAAACAATCATTTTTCAGACACGGGGAAAAACTTCCCAGGGCATTACAGAACATGTTTCCAGGATTATGTTCTTTGGGCAATTGCCTGATTGTGGCATAAACTCTTTTTCCAATTATTGCAGTTGGTCATGGATACCCAAACTGGTTTTTTGCAGCTGTACCTAAAGATTTATTATCGTTTTGTCTCTCTGAAAAAAAATCCTGCAATTGACACTATGAGTGCTCTTAATTCTGATCAAAAAAGGTGCAGTTTATCAGTAGATTGTAGGTCTGTCATGTACCTTGAGGTTCTGCATTATGATAGATCTGTGACAAGTAATTTCTAGGCTAACCTAGGCTACACTATCACATGTACAGACCTTTTGAAATACACGGACAATGAACATCGGAAAGTCATAGACAGTGGCGTAACCAGGGGGGACAAGCTGCCCTCCCCCCCCCCTTGTGGGGAATCCCCCCCCCCCTGAAACATTAGTGAATTTCTGCAAACTAAAAGCCTTAGTCTTTATGACCTAAACGAGACCAGAAATGGCCGATTTTAGATGTATAAATCTATATATCTAACAGCTGCAGCAGATGCAGTGCACCATGTAGCCACCAAAATCCTTGTCCATTAAGTGTGGGGAGTCAGAGGATTCCTGCCGGATTCAGCAATCACATCAATGCAGTTAAAGTGGTGAAGACTCCCCGTTTGGGCACGGTGGGTAACCTCTGTTGAGTCTGAAGACTACTTATCATCGCACGATGATCGTGACGGCAAATCCTGCTCCAGCGTTGGCGCAACAAAGAAGATGAAATGAAAATTGAAGGGATATTCATATATCTTGCTTTGGTTCATGTGCTTCACACCGGATATGTTGTGTCGCATAAGAAGCATGGTAGTAGGAAGAGGAAGCGGGGAGTTGAAAAAATGTAAATTTCCGGGAAGATAGTCGGCATTTCTATAGATTTCCCACTATACATGTATCTTATGTATAAGTTTCCCTCCAAATGGCAAAGTTTCCCTCCAAATGGCCACCTTTCCTGGGAAGGAGCTTCCAAATTCCCACTTTTTCAAGCCATGGTGGTGTAGGTGCCATTCAAAGTTATTCCTGTGAATAGCTCTTTCTTCCATGGGTCCCGTTCTCAGATCCATACCTCTTATGCAGGCTCTAAGAACTCCAGAGCTTGGTTGAATTGGAGCTACCCGATTGCCCATAAGTCGGTATAGTTTATTACCCAAGTATGACGGTTTTGACAACCAAAAAAGGTGGGATATGATGGGAAAAAGCATGTTCAGCCTTAGCTAAGGGGGGGAGGATTAGATAATTTAAGGTGCATGTCATGATCCAGCACCTTCTATTTTATTCATTGTTCACTAGATATCCTAAGCTAGAAAATCTTCATTCACAAAAATTGGACAGTTGACCCCAAATTCTTGGGCGGCGCAGTTTGTGTCATATGAGACATTGCTTGTTTCCCAAGGTCCCAATAGGTCACTGTGCTGTAATTTCTGTCCCTTTAGTAGTAGTAGTAGTAGTAGTATTCCAAATTTATTCACATATCATATCGTACGTTACGAAATGTATAATCAGTATATGAAGAATAATACCATTAATACATGAGGACATCAGTATAAAACTGTACAAGACGAAAAACAGGTGCGGAATATGATATGCTAGGACCAGTAATGGACAACCCGATAGGGCCTATAGTTATTACTGGCCCTGTGATCCATAAAGTAAAAAATATATTCAATTACAATAATTACAAAATTACAATAATGAACAAGTAAGGGATGATGTAAAATATACATAGGTTAGATATTACATAACAAGGAAGAAAAACAAACAATTATATAAGCTAACAAACACTTAACGGGAATTACAGGATAAGGAATTGGACAAGAAAGACAGACTTTTCAACATATCAACAATTTACGGACCGACAATAAAAAATTGCAAAATTCTTACAGATACAAACCCGAAATTGCATCAGATTAGGGGACACATGGTACTTAGCTATGGTCCGATGGATATATAACATTTTAACTGTTGGTAGTCGGGGGAGGACGAGGTTGTGTGAGCACGAAATGCCCCTTTAATTATGAAGTCCCCCGATATTGTATGTTACGCTTCTCCTCCAATTGGCAATAGTCCAACTGCAAATATAAAGTCAATTAGGAGCCATTGTTGTATCTCGAGAGGTATAGATCTTATTATACCCCATTCCAAGTGTGCATGTATACATGCCATTGGACTATCAGTGTCTAATTTTAAGTTTTTTTCCGACAGGTTGTTGTGGAGCAGTAGCATGGCAGGGGCCTCAGCAAAAGCGCTTAAGTTTCCTTGGGCTTGCCAACCTGTTCCAGGTATCCGGTAAAAGCGGAACTTTCCACCACCAGTGGTGCTGAACCCCTGGATACAAACCAGGTAGTTTTAGACTTTTGGAATATTAAAGGTTCAATGGCCCGACGCTAATAGCCCTCGCCAAGAAGCCCAGATTTTACGGAAGTGGTCAATCTTTGGTATCAGAAGAAAAGCTAATATTTTTCTCATTACCCTGGGATTTAGGGCCAAAGGAGTTTTGGTTTGGATAAGTTTGAGCGAAAATGTGACCCATTTTGGTCGAACAACTTAATTTTACACAGTAATCTATGGGGCTACAAAATCCCGTTTTTAGCTCTCGCATCCAAACGGGTTGAAAAATATCGGTGCGAAATTTACAGATGGGGGTATTTTGAAGGGCAGTCTATCAAGATGAAACTTCATATACAAAACGAATCCGACGGGGACTATTATCGCCCCTACTCCGTGGGCGGCGCACTCACCACGCATGACTGGGGGGCATCTTTTTGCATTTCTCGTTATACACGGGTTACGTGTACGTGGTACCCCAAAGAAGCGATAATTTGATCAGTTCTGACGGCAAAAAACCAACACTAATTGTCATCTGTCATCATATACAAATCACG
>JAMKCH010045225.1:0-24064 GCA_023653785.1 Ophioderma brevispina | reverse complement strand
GGTATATGAAAATGATGTAAATCATCCTGAGTGTTATTTCTCTAAGACGTTTGACGAACATCAGAGAAACTACTATACAATTCAGAAAGAGTGTCTTGCATTGCTATTGTCATTGGAAAAGTTTGAAGTGTACTTGAGTACAACAGTGCACCCAGTTCTAGTGTACACGGATCACAATCCATTGACTTTCATCCACAAGATGAAAACAGAAATCAGAGACTATTGAGGTGGAGTATAACTCTACAAGAGTACAATCCGGACATAGGACATATCAAAGGAAAAGAAAATGTCTTTGATACCTTGTCCAGAGCTGCCTAAATTTTGATCAAAATTCAGACATTTATTATTACAACTTGTCCCGCAACTTATAATATAGACTGAGAGCAGCAATGCAAGAAGACTATAAAAGTTTAAAATTTCACTGTGTAAACTGTATATAAGTTAACTTTGTCCAACAGTTCATGACAACAAGGCTGTACCTCGATGACACTAATATTCGGGTTGGTACATTTTGTGACCCCACTTTGTCTGCTCCCAGTTGAATTCAGCAGCCTTGACGGAATAAAGTACAGTATCACGTGCACTTTATTCCGTCAAGGCTGCTGAATTCAACTGGGAGCAGGCAAAGTGGGTGCAGTAAATGTACCAACCCCTAATATTCCGGAGAACAGCAATCCACGTGTTATCACCAAAAGTCCGTCTGTCGCAAATGTCCAATTTAGAACCACAAACTAGAATATGTTTTTGATTAAAAAAACTGAAGCTCTTATGGCTTGAAAGATGACAGCGGAGAAATAGCTTGCAAATAATAACTATTACAGCATCATCATGCATAACAGAGCCTAATACTGCATATTTACCAATTGGATCATCCACAAATGACATCATATGCATTGCATTATATTACATGATGGACATATGTGGAGGAAAGACCCTATTTTTTGCAAAACTTGCACAATGACTTTGAAAATAACCGGGGCTAATTTTTTAATAGTTATCTTGTACCAAAGTACAAAGTACTTTTTTTCTGTGAGAAACCTTTTTTCGAGTAAAATAGAGAAATAAAATAATATTTTTAATCACAAGATAAGGATACTATAACATCCTCCCCCTTAAAAGAAAATTGAATGGAATGGAAGCTGTCCAAAATCTGGCTTTATACCTTTAACCATTTTGTAGTTATCTTCAGGACTGCTCAAGAGGGTGTTTTGAACCAATCCCATAATGCATTGCAATGTGCCTATACTGTACTGTACAAAACATTATGTCGGTACTTAGGGATAAAAAGTGTTTAAGAAGTTAGAGGACCACAAAATATTTCATGATCATGCTAAAATTCCCTAAGTACTAAAAGTGTTTAAGAAGTTAGAGGACCACAAAATATTTCATGATCATGCTAAAAATTCCCTAAGTACTAATGCTTTGGTGGCTAAAATAAGTGTAAAAGTCAGGGTTTTTATGCGTTAAGAATAGGATTTTGATGGGATCACAGTCATGACCTAATTGAAGTGAGATTGCCCACAACTGGTGTATTGTGGGACTGACTCAATACACCCTCTGGGACTGCTCCAAAAAGGAACTTAAAGGTCCATGGCCCGATCGCTAATAGCCTCGTCCCCAGAGACCCCAGATTTTACCGGAAGTGGTCAACATTTTGGTATCAGAAGAAAGCTACTATTTTTTCTCATTTACCCTGTGAAATCTTAGGGCTAAAGGATGTTTGGTTTGGATGTTATGAGCGAAAATGTGCCCCATTTTGGTCGACCAATATTAATTTTACACAGTACTCATGGGGATTACAAAATCACGTTTTTAGCTCTCACATCAAAACGGGTTGAAATATCGGCGCGAAACTTTACAGGTAGGGTTTTTGGGTGAAGGCCATTCTATCAAGATGAAACCTTTATATACTTAAATCGGGCCATCCCCCTTTAACTGATAAGATTCCCATGGAATACCGTGGATTTATGACTTTGGCATGCTGTTATTGTGGAGTCTTCGCTGTAAGAACACACCATTGTTGAACTGCAATCACTATGAGTTACAATATGCTCATCCACCAAGGACACAGTTCAGTGGGTTGTATTTGTAGATACATTGACATGAACTGACCTGGGTATCATATATCAAACCCAAAAATCAGGGGGTGTATTTTCTAATACACTGGCGAATGGAAGGCAGTGAACTGTGCCAAGGGAACTGAGATTTTACTAACTCATAGTGAATGCTTCTTTTACTTTGGACATTAGTCAGCACGTCGAAGTTGATTTTAAAGTAAGATTGTAAAATCATTGAGTGTATCATTATTGAATTGTAATTGTGTTTTGGACATTCCAAATTCCTGAACCAAATCAATTTGATAAAAATCATAATAAAGCAGTGTTATTATATACATTGCAATTCAGATCATTTGTGCACAAAGCTCGTCTGTTTGTGTGTGTATTTTAGACATTGACGTCCACGAGACATCGTAACAGAAATTGGGGGCTCGTCCGGTGTAAAAGCAGATGTAGTCCGCCAGCAGCCACAGTCCGGGCTCCATAGACGATAACGGGATAAAGCGTGAAACTAATGTTGCGTAAAGAGTCAAATGAATCGAGTGCCGTATTCTTTACCGTTGTAGGTGGACTGTGAGTCCGGCGGACTATAATTACTTCTACACTGGGAATTGAATTGAGCTAAATTTGAGCCTTATTGTTCAAAATTCGCAACTTAAAAGTGTAGTGATCCTTGTATAAATTGTGCACATTTATATTTTGGCGTCCACAAGACACGTAACACTTTGTAGAGTAAAGATTTCTGGTGGCAATGAAACAAATAATAAAAAGGAAATACCTTTGATTTGTCTTTGAATGTTGCAAACTATTTTGATCGAATGATTAACTCTCTGGAGTTCATTGAAAGCACCACTTTCTTTATCCCTTCTCAATGACCATGACATTTTTAGTCATTAGTGTTAAAATAAACCAGTGGGATAGCAAACATTCTTAAATCTATAATTTGGTAACGGACTTTTTAATGAAATAAAAAACATTAAAATATCTTTATTTCGTCCTTAAAGGGACATAATGGCATGAAAAAAAAATGACATAGTGAAAAGGACCCTTACTGAAATCACTTCCACGAGTTTGAAAACAATTTGGATGTTTACATTCTGTAAAAACAGGAAGAGTTGGAGGGGGGGGGAGGTGGCAGTTTGTGACAATTTCTGGAACAGAAAAGCAAGGTGTTCACATCCCTGACAGAATTCACAGTGTATCTAGCATGTTTAGGCTTGTAGTACGATATTGATCTGGCAAGTGAAACATGGATTAGCCGGGATTAGCACATATACAATAGCAATGGTCTATGAGCTGATGACAACATGCTTTTCAAGTTTGGTAAATGCTGGCAGTAATATCACCATCCTAATCCTTGTCCCAGAAATTGCCACAAACTGCCACCTCCCCCCTGGAACTCTTCCTGTTTTTACTGTTTTTACAAAATGTAAACATCCAAATTGTTTTCAAACTCGTGGAAGTGATTTCAGTAAGGGTCCTTTTCATTATGTCAATTTTTTCATGCCATTATGTCCCTTTAATGCTTTAGTTTTAAAAATAATGATCTCGGTGGGTGTCCTTGGCTCTTCTATTCTCCGATTTAAAGGATGTCATGTTCTTTCTTTACAGCTGCAATCTTGGAAATAATTTTTGGAACACTTTTAACGATTTTCGGGAACTGTTTCCCCGTCGTCTGTTGATTGAGGTATTGCATCAGCATTCTTGCTAATTCCCCAACATATTGAATGATGAGGGTTGGGGAAAGTTATAGGTTAAAGGGGAACGTTGGTGCTTTCATTTGAGCGATAACATGTACAGGGGCTTGTAGGTTCTCCGGGTGAGCAATGTAACATTAAATGGTGTTTTAATGTTCCAACTGTTCATTTCCTGGATTGTAGGTTTTTAAGTTGTTGAATAGGTTTAATTGCTTCCCTCCTAGTAGAAGGGAATTCCGACAGTAGGAAACAGCTGACTATTGAACATGACAGATCGCATATTAACAGCACATTTTCAAGGCCATCGCATGTCAGTAATATCAAAACAACATGCAGAAAGGGCACGTAATATTGCCCTTTGTACCCAAGTATGTTCAGTATATCATGGAATACTACATCATTCCTCGAGCATTGCATGTGAAAGGTGCTTGTATATACACAATTTTCAAAAATGTAAAATGTACATTTCTGTGAGATATTTTGACTTGTTTTGACCAGTTCATAAGCTAAATCCTCATGTTTATTCTATCCAAGAATTTGATGCACCCTAAACAGAGATATTGTCAATTGAACACAAAGGATGAAATACCACTTGGGCCAGTTTCACTTGAAGGCTCATAATGTGTGTAGCATCTTGTGGGATTAAACTGTTTTCAAACAAAAGAATATTGTAGAGATCAGAGTGAATTGAATGTATTATCATGCTTTGAACTAATCAATATATTATTTTTCAAACAGTGATTGAAAGTACCAGAAATTATGCTGTGGGGGAAATGAGGGGACTCACTCTCAGGGGGACAGTAATCGTGAAATTCATGTAAATGTTTGAATTTTTGCTGCTGAAACTAAGGGGACAGCCAGCGGCTTTTGTTGAGGGACAAATGTAAGGACAACACTCTAATGGGGAGGGTCAATTTCCCCTCCCACATTCCCTACTACCTCCAAGGCTCCAAGATGCCAGGGAGGAACATAATGAAGAAACCAGTGTTGAACAAAGAACAATAAAGGAAAGGATGGTTGGTGGAACAAAACTTTCACCTTTACCATAACGAGTGAGAGATGAAATAAAGTATCACAGCATGCAGCACTGACCATGGAGAGACGCGTTCATATCTTAAAGATTTCCTGAGGAGGGCGCCCTCAATTTCCAAAAAAATCGTGCTTTTTTGCATGTACATAATTCTTGTCCGTATACTAATCAATGTGTGAAATTGTTAAGCTTAAATCGAATTCCTTCATATAGAAAATCACAACTTTGTTATAAAATTCCGGATCCAGAATTTTTGTTATACACAGTATCCTATGGGACGTAATACTACACATAAATGTTTACTGCATCAAAACGAAAAATCCGATTCATCTCAAATTTCGGAATTGTGCATTTTAGGTTACTATCTTTAGTTCTAGTTGACTATTTTTCATTATTACACAAAAAAATAATATTTCGAAATCTCTGAGTCAGACTTTAACTTCAAGGCCTCAGTTTACTTTCATTTCAACCCAATCATTGATTGAGTTGTTCTGGAGGCAGGTCTGGCCAAGTTAACTATTTGACCTCCTGTGAAAGCGCCCTATATGAAGCACGTACTGAACATATTATAAAAACTTAAGGAAAGAAACACAATTTCCAGTGGAATTTGATGGGGCATACGCGTTTGGTTGAGAGCTAATTCATGTGGTACGTACTTTTTTAAAGAGATAACCGAGTTGTTAGTGTTAAGTAGGTCTTATCTGAATATAGTTACTCGTTATAAAAAGGAAAACATAAAATGTAAATATACAGGGTAGATGGCCTATTTACATGCAAGACTGACTTCTATGCAAGCTACTTGTCTCTGGAGTCGATCTGCTTTATTCCGCTAATCATCGTAAAGCACTGATGACTTAGTGTTACCAAAGTGTTACCATGGGGAGGGGGGGGGGGGTGGTCTTCCATTTTTTAAAGTGGATGGCCCGTCGCCCCCCCCCCCCCACTTACAAAATTGATTGGTGATACATGGTCGGGCTTATCATAGCTGCCAGAGAAAACGATAGTAAAGTATTGAAAATTGCTCAAATAAAGTGCGAAGTGGCAAATCCACTTTGAAATCGTTCCGCCGCCAGTGCAAAAGACTGATAGAGGGTGTTAACGCTTGTGTAGCCCCCATTATGAGCTATTATTTATAGCCCTCATACCCGATACATACAACTCAGTGTGTGATAACGAAGAGTCCTTTCGGGCCGTCTGACGACATGTTTAAATTTCATACTGCACGCCACCAATAGAGGTAAATTTTTCAGGGTCCAGTGGATAAAGCGCCCGACCCACACGCCAAAGGTTGTGGGTTCGAGCCCCGCTGTGACCAATGTGTTACGCCCTTACGTTAGACGCTTTACGTCAATTGCGCCTCTCTACCCAGGTGTATAAATGGGTATTGGCGTATTCAATGTTGGGAAGGTAAACATACTCGCTGTAGAGTGTAGAGGAGGTGTAGCGACCCCCTACAGCAACATTGTATGGTGGAGTCTGGTCCAATCACCTTGAAAGATAGAGATGGACACTCCGTTCCTGTGTAAATACGTCCGTCCCCTTTACCTTAGTCTGAGTGCATCTTTGAGGACAGAAAACTGAGACTGCTATTCTCGAAGCAAGTCTAACTTTTAACTTCTGGAAATAATGTCTGAAGTGTTAAGTTTGACTCAAATGCTTTTAAACATTTTTTGTGCGTAAAATGTTGAAAGAGAAACACGTTCGCTTATCCCAGTACTCATGAAGACAAATCTACTGGGATAGAGCACATTAATCTGCAAAATACCATCTAGTGGTTGGCCCCATTAGGCCGCGTGAGGCGGTGTTACTACCAAGTCACTGGCCCGTCGCCCTTCTATCATTAACAAAAGAGCGCAATAGTGATATCTATCGGGGAATCATTTTTCGGATGGGCCAAGTGTTTGGGTTAACGTTTTTAATTGCACCCTTATGTGGAATTTACACACATCTGTACTCACCCATTGCTTTTTCGCTCCAGTATTTTGCACGAATGGAGCGAAGTAACAATAACACGCATTACGTAAAATCAGAAAGCGACTGCTTTCGCCGCGTTTTACGAATGGCGTGTTTTGGATACATTCTCTCAATTCGCGCAAAACAATGCAGGAAACACAATACAAAGCAGGAATTACAATATGGCACAATTTTAGAATAGATTTGCGTTTGATAGAAAACCATGAACATAACGAATATCATACCATACAACGAGTTTAATTTGTGGTTCGTTCCTTTTTAGTTTGTGTGTTGTTTATTTTTTCTAGTTTTAATTTATGAATCTTCCCAAGATGTCGTACTTTTTTTATTATTTTGTATGACTTGGAGTATTTCACCACATACGTTTTTCTCAACTATATAAATTCTTTGTGTTTGAAGTACTTTTTGAAATTTGACCTATTTGATCTTATATTTCATGCATGGTTGATCTACGGTTATTCATGTATTCCTTAAACTTTTGGTTTAATCGTATACTTAGGCCTAGAATAATTTTTGTTCAGTATTGTTTTTTTTACTTGTCCCAATTCTAACCGAAACTTGCTCTCTCTTTGTATCTTTTGTGCGTTTTCGTTAATATGATTTATTTGGTGTGTCCCTTTTATTTGATTAAGCTTCAATCATAATCATAGTATTTTTCTACTGTAACAGTTGTGTAAAGTATATGCATGAATTCAGTTTGTTCATATGAACTTATGCGACTTCAAATTTCATTTTTTTTTCAATTTTAAAAAGACAAGAGGACATTTCTATGCAAGCTACTTGTCTCTGGAGTCGATCTGCTTTATTCCGCTAATCATCGTAAAGCACTGATGACTTAGTGTTACCAAAGTGTTACCATGGGGAGGGGGGGGGGGGTGGTCTTCCATTTTTTAAAGTGGATGGCCCGTCGCCCCCCCCCCCCCACTTTACAAAATTGATTGGTGATACATGGTCGGGCTTATCATAGCTGCCAGAGAAAACGATAGTAAAGTATTGAAAATTGCTCAAATAAAGTGCGAAGTGGCAAATCCACTTTGAAAATCGTTCCGCCGCCAGTGCAAAAGACTGATAGAGGGTGTTAACGCTTGTGTAGCCCCCATTATGAGCTATTATTTATAGCCCTCATACCCGATACATACAACTCAGTGTGTGATAACGAAGAGTCCTTTCGGGCCGTCTGACGACATGTTTAAATTTCATACTGCACGCCACCAATAGAGGTAAATTTTTCAGGGTCCAGTGGATAAAGCGCCCGACCCACACGCCAAAGGTTGTGGGTTCGAGCCCCGCTGTGACCAATGTGTTACGCCCTTACGTTAGACGCTTTACGTCAATTGCGCCTCTCTACCCAGGTGTATAAATGGGTATTGGCGTATTCAATGTTGGGAAGGTAAACATACTCGCTGTAGAGTGTAGAGGAGGTGTAGCGACCCCCTACAGCAACATTGTATGGTGGAGTCTGGTCCAATCACCTTGAAAGATAGAGATGGACACTCCGTTCCTGTGTACATACGTCCGTCCCCTTTACCTTAGTCTGAGTGCATCTTTGAGGACAGAAAACTGAGACTGCTATTCTCGAAGCAAGTCTAACTTTTAACTTCTGGAAAGAATGTCTGAAGTGTTAAGTTTGACTCAAATGCTTTAAACATTTTTTGTGAGCTGAAAATGTTGAAAGAGAAAACGTTCGCTGTATCCAGTACTCATGGAAGAAAATCTACTGGGATAGAGCACATTACTCTGCTAAAATACCATCTAAAGTGGTGCCCATTAGGCGCGTGAGGCGGTGTTATCTACCAAGTCACTGGCCCGTCTCCCTTCTATCATTAAACAAAAGAGCGCAATATGATATCTATCGGTGGAATAATTTTCGGATGGGCCAAGTGTTTGGGTTAACGTTTTATTGGCACCCCTTATGTGGAACTATTTCAATTATTATTATTATTATTATTAAGATGATTTAAAAAAAAAATCAATTAAACTGAAAATCTTAATTTTGTAATCATACATGCAGGATACTTTCTGAGCTTACATGTACCAAAATGGCAGCTGCACCATCTTTTGTTTGCGTGAAAGATTTCGAGGATTTTGCGCGCCGACATATGGCCAAAGCGTACTACGATTATTTTTCAAGTGGAGCAGACGATGAACAAACCCTGCAAGACAACACAGAGGCCTTCAACAGGTAAATTAGGCGGATAAGGTATTGTATACTGCCACTTAATTCTCTAAACCTATCATCTCATAATCAATATCTCGGAGCTTGTTGTCAAGCTATATGGATTGATTATGGTTGGTGATAAATATTAAAACAGGCTTTGATCAAATATTTGTGTGAAGAACAAAATTCCCCTACATCTTGTTCCCTGGTAATTCTAAAAAAAGCTTTCCTTACTTAATCAGTTATTTCTACGTATTGTTAGGCCTGAAGATCCGTGCGAATTGTTTTAGGTTTTTTCTTAATTTTTTTAAAAATGTCATAATATTTGCATTAAATAATTTTGCTAGCCTAAATGGAAGGTAGTTTTAAGCTGAAACTCCAGGGATGTGTTTAAATCAAGTGTTTCTTTAGAATATAATTTTTTGGGAAAATAATTTAGGAAAACTTAAAACACCTGTAATTTCAAATAGAAACACCCAATCTGCAAAATATAACACCTTATTCATCACCAAAGGAGTTGTAATTTCTTCTAGGAAAAATTATGAAAAGTGGATACTTCAGTATTTCTAGAAATACTAAAAAAAATGTTGCGACCACCTGTTTTTTATTGTTTCTTATGACACACAGAAAAAAGCATGTATAGATGTTTAATATTTCTCTAACCATAAAAAACAAACACCAATTTTATAACGCATCAATTACTTGAGGGAAAAAAGAAATAAAATGTATAGTTTTTTCATAAAATTGACCCATTTTGATCATTTGTTTATACCGCCAAAATCAGTCCCTGTACACAATCTATGGGAATTTGAAAACGAATTTGATAACATATCTCCAAAACGCCTTTTTTGTAGTGAAAAAAAAATTGGCACGCATGTTTGTTTCACCAATAGCAACATTTCATGACAATTTCAACAAGATCTGGGCACGAAGCCGTTAATCAAATTAGATGTCAAACCTGTGTGGTTATTGGTATTATTTGTTCTGGTTTTATCATAACAAACATCATTTCAAATATCATTTCAAACATGTGATTTCTAAAGCATTTCTCTAAAGTTTACTGGAATCGGGAGTAAAATAATAACATTATCTTAATCCAATTATTTAGGATAAGCCTGAGACCACGCGTGATGCGAGATGTTTCGCAAAGAGATATGTCTACGACAATTTTAGGACAACATATTTCATATCCCATAGCCATAGCTCCGACTGCACTTCACCGTTGGATTCATCCTGATGGGGAAACTGCCACCGCAAAAGGTATTTAGAAATTTCTATGTCAGTATAGTCATACACTTTTGTAATACATAGTATATCAATTGAACCTTTTCATATATGACAAGGGCAACGTGTCTGAAAGGTAGGGACGAACCATCAGATTTCCGGGGGAGGGCCCATGAAAATTGCCCAAAAGGCCCACAGGTGAGTAAAAGGAAAACAATTTTCCGTTTATTCACCAGCGGGTGGGGAGGGGGCTTACCACCCCCTAATTTTTCGTAATTAAGGGATAAACATCATCTTGGTTGGTATCAGTGTGTAGCTATATATGTCCTTTATTCAAATGGAGTACAAACATATCAAGTTTTAACAATATGACGTCATAGTGACGTCTTAACTGTATCTGGAAAATCTCCCAAAATCAAGGGGTTTTCGCCATTCATGCAAGCAAAATTGGTATTTATTTGGCAATGATGGGTGCCAAAGTAAGCATACACATTTTATTACTCCAAATATAAGAAAACAATAAAATATTGTCAGTATTTGCTTACAGTAGCATCATAAGTAACGTCAGTACCATTTTGGGGCATTCTACACAGCCAAGTATAGGCACCACCTTTGACGGGACACCCTGATCACCTTGAAGGTGGTGCCTCTATTTTTTCCCGCTAAAATGACCGCAAAGAAAAATTACATAAAATCCTTAGATCATATTAAATTGCGTTTTTGTGCGACAGGAAATCATCCGTTGGGGACGAGGGTTAATATTTAATCTTTCTCTAGAGAGGGTAGCCCCTTCACCGTACTCTATGCAAATGAACAAGAACTTTGTAACATAATATAATAATATAGTGTGTTTAGAACAAAAAGAAGGGTTTAGAAGGTTCTGGAAACGTACTGAACTGAGTGGATGCTGCTGGAAAAGTATCACTGAACTATGGGTGGCGCCCTACTGTATATACAGACAGGGAGAAAGTGGTATATCCATACAGAAAGCATGGGAACAATGGAGATGTTTCTAGAAAGCTCAAGACTCATGATGTAATGTGCTATATTTAGTGCATGACTCATAATTATAGACAGTGCTAGATCCTTCTGGAGTTATTTGAGAGGTTATATAAAGCACTGGAGAGAGGAGATGCAGGCAGAGTTTTAACATCTTGCTCCAAGTTGATGAGATAGATCTCATAATAGTGACAGCAACAGTAATTACAGTCATTAGTAGTCTTCATAGTGGAAGTGTCTTCATAGTCTCAGCTCCAATAGTTGCCGTCCGATTTTGTAGCCGTCTTCGGTTTTGTATTTCGTGGCCTCTGAGTTATCCAAGGATAAGCAAGCTACAGCACTTTTGGACTTTATATTTACTCGACCTCTGAGCTTCGGAAGTCATGAGGAATTGATTTTCTTCAGTAAGGACAAGTCGTCCGCGGACACGTCCCACTATTGGAAATTTAAGTTTTTTGCTGGAATATTCGCCAGGACTATTTGTAAGTTCTGCATCTCAGTTAATTATAATCTTGCACACGTCACACCAGTTAGTAAATTTAGTAGATTATTAATTATGGATAACTTTATTATAGATAATTACTGATACCTATAATCAATGTTTTGATGTGATTATTATTAACACACAATCAAATAAATATTTTGTTATTTAATTTAAAATCAAGTTTACAGTGTATTGTCTAGTTATTCAGTAGTTTGAATCCGAAGTTTGAAGTTCACATGAACCAATCGATTAGACCCAAGCGCAAATCTGACTTCACCTGCGCTCGTAGGTTCCTGAGACAAACTTTTTTTCTTGGCCTTAATATTCTATTTGTATTTCTGATTGTACGCCATACGTTTCAGCTGCAGCCTCCGTAAACGCGGGAATGGTTCTAAGCACGTGGTCTACATTCAGTATGGAAGATGTGGCAAAGTCAGCACCAGGCGGGTTACGATGGTTACAAATTAGATTCTTCACAGATCGTGATGTGATCAGGAATTTTGTTAAAAGAGCAGAAAGGGAAGGTTACATGGCATTATTTGTAACAGCAGATAGACCAGTGAGAGGAAAGAAGCGGAAAACATGGATTATCCCGAAGGCACTTGTTTCAGTCAGGTGAGGGGGGGGGGGGGGTCTTGTTCTCTTATTGGGACTGGGGGTAGTTATAGTACCTAATTGAAATACCATCATGAGTCAAGACAATCTCTGTATCATGCCGATTGTTACTATTAATGTGTCTGCAATAGTGGTCCTGCGGTAGGTTCATATGGCCTTGCAAAAGAGTCTGCACAAAATGTTTTGATGGTTTCTTGGCAACGTTGACCTGCTGATTCCAGATCTTAATGATGCAATTTTGTCATCCTTGAGCACTTTGAGATAGGGAAGGGAGTAAATGAACAGGGGAAATTTTGTAAATGTTTCACACGGAGTTAAAAGGTGTATAGACATGTTCACCTGGTTCTAAGGATTAAAAAGGTATAGTTTCCTATTTCTACAACCTTTTGTGTTTGACCAAAAACTGTTCAAGGTCATCATGGGAGTAACATTTATACTGATCCGATTGGTTTCAAATTGGTTTCAAATTATTCGTATGGGAATGTTACAACAGGAAATATACATTTATGTTAATCAGCTCAAAGATATCTAACTGAGGCCAAAGTGCTTATCCCGTAGACCGTATTTCTACTGATATACGATGTTCTTATATTGTTTTGCATCACTAACAATGCCGATGTTTCCGGCAAAGATCAGAAGTGACTGAATTGAGCAACAACTCTAAAAGTATAATACACTAAATGGGTTTGTGTATATAAAACACTCATTTGTTATTCATTTCATCGCAGGTATGGTAATTTCGAAGCTACCAAATATCCTCTAAGATCTGACAGTAACCACAATCTCAAGGATCCATCCACTACTTGGGATGCTATTGATTGGTTAAAATCAATCACGAGGTTACCAATAGTTGTCAAGGGAATTCTGACAGGTTAGTTTTTTCCACTTTGCGTCTCGCAGGATAGTTTGATCTCTTTTATCCTGAATAGATAGGGTTGCCAGACCTGATAGATAGGGTTGCCAGACCTGACCCTCCGGGTGGCAAAACTCAAGAGTTTTCCCGATTCCTGTACCAGAATGGGAAGCTGGTTAATGTGCGAGTGTCTTGCCGCGAAGGGCTATAGGATGGGGGTCCAGGGGTGCAGTTAAGAGACGTTAGGAATATGGAAATTTCATTTACCCATTGAATCCTGTATTATAATTTTACATAACATCTAATTTTCGGGAATTTATGGAAAGTGTTATTTGTTTAAACAACTAAGGTGAGCATGTCACTTTATAATGTGCAACGTTTCAAATTCATTCGTTCTCGTGAAAACTATAGAGGGCATTCTTCTTTCCTTGTCCGGCAATGTCCTGTAGATGTCGTCATCGGTTTATCAGAAAAATCTCTAATTTTGTAAACCGTTGGATAGCAGAGTCAACTCCACTTCAAACTCCACTTTATTTTGTAATATTTGCATTAAATAATTTTGCTAGCCTAAATGGAAGGTAGTTTTAAGCTGAAACTCCAGGGATGTGTTTAAATCAAGTGTTTCTTTAGAATATAATTTTTTGGGAAAATAATTTAGGAAAACTTAAAACACCTGTAATTTCAAATAGAAACACCCAATCTGCAAAATATAACACCTTATTCATCACCAAAGGAGTTGTAATTTCTTCTAGGAAAAATTATGAAAAGTGGATACTTCAGTATTTCTAGAAATACTAAAAAAAATGTTGCGACCACCTGTTTTTTATTGTTTCTTATGACACACAGAAAAAAGCATGTATAGATGTTTAATATTTCTCTAACCATAAAAAACAAACACCAATTTTATAACGCATCAATTACTTGAGGGAAAAAAGAAATAAAATGTATAGTTTTTTCATAAAATTGACCCATTTTGATCATTTGTTTATACCGCCAAAATCAGTCCCTGTACACAATCTATGGGAATTTGAAAACGAATTTGATAACATATCTCCAAAACGCCTTTTTTGTAGTGAAAAAAAAATTGGCACGCATGTTTGTTTCACCAATAGCAACATTTCATGACAATTTCAACAAGATCTGGGCACGAAGCCGTTAATCAAATTAGATGTCAAACCTGTGTGGTTATTGGTATTATTTGTTCTGGTTTTATCATAACAAACATCATTTCAAATATCATTTCAAACATGTGATTTCTAAAGCATTTCTCTAAAGTTTACTGGAATCGGGAGTAAAATAATAACATTATCTTAATCCAATTATTTAGGATAAGCCTGAGACCACGCGTGATGCGAGATGTTTCGCAAAGAGATATGTCTACGACAATTTTAGGACAACATATTTCATATCCCATAGCCATAGCTCCGACTGCACTTCACCGTTGGATTCATCCTGATGGGGAAACTGCCACCGCAAAAGGTATTTAGAAATTTCTATGTCAGTATAGTCATACACTTTTGTAATACATAGTATATCAATTGAACCTTTTCATATATGACAAGGGCAACGTGTCTGAAAGGTAGGGACGAACCATCAGATTTCCGGGGGAGGGCCCATGAAAATTGCCCAAAAGGCCCACAGGTGAGTAAAAGGAAAACAATTTTCCGTTTATTCACCAGCGGGTGGGGAGGGGGCTTACCACCCCCTAATTTTTCGTAATTAAGGGATAAACATCATCTTGGTTGGTATCAGTGTGTAGCTATATATGTCCTTTATTCAAATGGAGTACAAACATATCAAGTTTTAACAATATGACGTCATAGTGACGTCTTAACTGTATCTGGAAAATCTCCCAAAATCAAGGGGTTTTCGCCATTCATGCAAGCAAAATTGGTATTTATTTGGCAATGATGGGTGCCAAAGTAAGCATACACATTTTATTACTCCAAATATAAGAAAACAATAAAATATTGTCAGTATTTGCTTACAGTAGCATCATAAGTAACGTCAGTACCATTTTGGGGCATTCTACACAGCCAAGTATAGGCACCACCTTTGACGGGACACCCTGATCACCTTGAAGGTGGTGCCTCTATTTTTTCCCGCTAAAATGACCGCAAAGAAAAATTACATAAAATCCTTAGATCATATTAAATTGCGTTTTTGTGCGACAGGAAATCATCCGTTGGGGACGAGGGTTAATATTTAATCTTTCTCTAGAGAGGGTAGCCCGCATGCACCGTACTCAATGCAAATGAACAGAACTTGTAACAAACAATAGATAATATAATAATATAGTGTGTTTAGAACAAAAAGAAGGGTTTAGAAGGTTCTGGAAACGTACTGAACTGAGTGGATGCTGCTGGAAAAGTATCACTGAACTATGGGTGGCGCCCTACTGTATATACAGACAGGGAGAAAGTGGTATATCCATACAGAAAGCATGGGAACAATGGAGATGTTTCTAGAAAGCTCAAGACTCATGATGTAATGTGCTATATTTAGTGCATGACTCATAATTATAGACAGTGCTAGATCCTTCTGGAGTTATTTGAGAGGTTATATAAAGCACTGGAGAGAGGAGATGCAGGCAGAGTTTTAACATCTTGCTCCAAGTTGATGAGATAGATCTCATAATAGTGACAGCAACAGTAATTACAGTCATTAGTAGTCTTCATAGTGGAAGTGTCTTCATAGTCTCAGCTCCAATAGTTGCCGTCCGATTTTGTAGCCGTCTTCGGTTTTGTATTTCGTGGCCTCTGAGTTATCCAAGGATAAGCAAGCTACAGCACTTTTGGACTTTATATTTACTCGACCTCTGAGCTTCGGAAGTCATGAGGAATTGATTTTCTTCAGTAAGGACAAGTCGTCCGCGGACACGTCCCACTATTGGAAATTTAAGTTTTTTGCTGGAATATTCGCCAGGACTATTTGTAAGTTCTGCATCTCAGTTAATTATAATCTTGCACACGTCACACCAGTTAGTAAATTTAGTAGATTATTAATTATGGATAACTTTATTATAGATAATTACTGATACCTATAATCAATGTTTTGATGTGATTATTATTAACACACAATCAAATAAATATTTTGTTATTTAATTTAAAATCAAGTTTACAGTGTATTGTCTAGTTATTCAGTAGTTTGAATCCGAAGTTTGAAGTTCACATGAACCAATCGATTAGACCCAAGCGCAAATCTGACTTCACCTGCGCTCGTAGGTTCCTGAGACAAACTTTTTTTCTTGGCCTTAATATTCTATTTGTATTTCTGATTGTACGCCATACGTTTCAGCTGCAGCCTCCGTAAACGCGGGAATGGTTCTAAGCACGTGGTCTACATTCAGTATGGAAGATGTGGCAAAGTCAGCACCAGGCGGGTTACGATGGTTACAAATTAGATTCTTCACAGATCGTGATGTGATCAGGAATTTTGTTAAAAGAGCAGAAAGGGAAGGTTACATGGCATTATTTGTAACAGCAGATAGACCAGTGAGAGGAAAGAAGCGGAAAACATGGATTATCCCGAAGGCACTTGTTTCAGTCAGGTGAGGGGGGGGGGGGGGTCTTGTTCTCTTATTGGGACTGGGGGTAGTTATAGTACCTAATTGAAATACCATCATGAGTCAAGACAATCTCTGTATCATGCCGATTGTTACTATTAATGTGTCTGCAATAGTGGTCCTGCGGTAGGTTCATATGGCCTTGCAAAAGAGTCTGCACAAAATGTTTTGATGGTTTCTTGGCAACGTTGACCTGCTGATTCCAGATCTTAATGATGCAATTTTGTCATCCTTGAGCACTTTGAGATAGGGAAGGGAGTAAATGAACAGGGGAAATTTTGTAAATGTTTCACACGGAGTTAAAAGGTGTATAGACATGTTCACCTGGTTCTAAGGATTAAAAAGGTATAGTTTCCTATTTCTACAACCTTTTGTGTTTGACCAAAAACTGTTCAAGGTCATCATGGGAGTAACATTTATACTGATCCGATTGGTTTCAAATTGGTTTCAAATTATTCGTATGGGAATGTTACAACAGGAAATATACATTTATGTTAATCAGCTCAAAGATATCTAACTGAGGCCAAAGTGCTTATCCCGTAGACCGTATTTCTACTGATATACGATGTTCTTATATTGTTTTGCATCACTAACAATGCCGATGTTTCCGGCAAAGATCAGAAGTGACTGAATTGAGCAACAACTCTAAAAGTATAATACACTAAATGGGTTTGTGTATATAAAACACTCATTTGTTATTCATTTCATCGCAGGTATGGTAATTTCGAAGCTACCAAATATCCTCTAAGATCTGACAGTAACCACAATCTCAAGGATCCATCCACTACTTGGGATGCTATTGATTGGTTAAAATCAATCACGAGGTTACCAATAGTTGTCAAGGGAATTCTGACAGGTTAGTTTTTTCCACTTTGCGTCTCGCAGGATAGTTTGATCTCTTTTATCCTGAATAGATAGGGTTGCCAGACCTGATAGATAGGGTTGCCAGACCTGACCCTCCGGGTGGCAAAACTCAAGAGTTTTCCCGATTCCTGTACCAGAATGGGAAGCTGGTTAATGTGCGAGTGTCTTGCCGCGAAGGGCTATAGGATGGGGGTCCAGGGGTGCAGTTAAGAGACGTTAGGAATATGGAAATTTCATTTACCCATTGAATCCTGTATTATAATTTTACATAACATCTAATTTTCGGGAATTTATGG
Source organism: Ophioderma brevispina (assembly GCA_023653785.1). Lineage (NCBI taxonomy): Eukaryota > Metazoa > Echinodermata > Ophiuroidea > Amphilepidida > Ophiodermatidae > Ophioderma > Ophioderma brevispina. The sequence continues at coordinate 6,248 of JAMKCH010045225.1, read as the reverse complement.
AAAGTGTTATTTGTTTAAACAACTAAGGTGAGCATGTCACTTTATAATGTGCAACGTTTCAAATTCATTCGTTCTCGTGAAAACTATAGAGGGCATTCTTCTTTCCTTGTCCGGCAATGTCCTGTAGATGTCGTCATCGGTTTATCAGAAAAATCTCTAATTTTGTAAACCGTTGGATAGCAGAGTCAACTCCACTTCAAACTCCACTTTATTTTGTAATATTTACATATGAATAACGGACGAGGCCAAAAAAGGAAAAAGTTCGTCGAAAAGAGCTCAAAACCCCACGCGGAAATTCATTTTCATTGCATTTTAGACGCTTTTTCCGGCCAAATTTGCATTTATTTTGTTGACCAGTTTAAAAAGAAGAATAAGAAGAAAAAACCTTCAAAAATGTGATTTTTACACCTATGCGAGTGGGACGCTCAGACGACTCAGACGAACTTTTTTCTTTGCCTTAGAAGCCATGTCTCTCACCTTATAGAGGTGTTGTGCACTGCGTTCCTGATAATATCCTTGGACTCTGGTATCAAACGTCCAAATTTCAAAAAAAAAAAATAAATAAAATCAACCTGTGCTGATCTAGGTTTTATGGATTATCTTCGAATATCAAGAAATAATGACAGCTTGTATTTTGGATATACAGTTTGCATACAAGAAAATAATATCACAGAACAGTAATCGTACTCAAGAGTTACTCTAAGCAACTAATTACAGGTAAGTCTTCTGGTATGATGTCAACAGTGTGCACTAAAAAAAATAATGAGTCAAATGACTCATTTCGACCATTTTGGACGAGTTTGAGGGTGAGTAAAAAATGAATCGGTTTAACTGAATGTTCAGTACACTCAATTTTTTTTTCTGTGTGGACTTGCGGGGTCCTGATGAGTGGTGATGGGACTTCGGTTGGCTTCATGCCAGACGAGGGATTTAACCGTTATAATGAATTATTATAATAATTGTCTATATCTAATAGCAGGAGCAGATCTATCCCATTTAGCAATAATAGTCGAGGACATGATCAGTCTTTTCAGGGGAAACCCACAGCACAATTCTTGTCAAAAGGGAAAGCGTGTCCACCACATATTCTCAGGTATTTCTATCGTGTCCTGTTCTCCATTACTCAATTTTGCGATAATCATGCAAGAGACCATTCCAAATCTGCTTTTGTTTCAAACTATGAACATGCGCGTTAACCATTGCTAGCACTCGTTGTCATTTGAGAGTAAATCAATAAAAATAAAGCCTTACTCACTGTGAATGAACCAAGAATCAATCATTGTAATGGCAATACGCATGCTTTAGAGAAAGAAGTTTGGGACATGCTACATTAATTATTCAAGTATGGTAACAGGGGGTTAGGACAGCCATCCGATAACAGCAAACAGAATGAATTAAAATCGGCATCGACATCCGGCGCGACTCGAGATGCATAGGTAGACCTTTCACAGACTTCTTACCGGTAGGAGGGCGAGATTAACGCGTATCGAACGGTTACACTCAGACTTGAATAAAGTCTAGGCCTGGTCACGAATTTTAACAGCTAAATTACCGGTATGGAAAATGACACTATTTTGCAGCGGGGTTTAATCCACTAACCCCGACGGATTTGACACGTCAATAATTTATGTCTTAATTATCTGATATTACTAAGATGTATTGAACTAGGGTTTAAGAGGAGATTTTGTAATGAAACTAGACAGAAGTTAGCCCTAGTCCTACTTCTGCACTGTGTATATCTTGTGAACCCACAGTTTATACAGCTAGCACCAGGCTTTAATCAGTTGAGTTTACTTTGCTTTTTCAACTTTCTCTAGTTAGACACCGCATTAACACAGTTTAACATGTCGCTCATATTGTGTTATAGGGAAGCACTAAGCCGGCTACATTCACGATGCATATGGTAATGATCCTTCAGGACCTCGAGCCAATTCGGTTTGCTGCATCTGTTCTATAACTTTTCAATGTTTGTCTTCTACATTCGTATATCTGATAAATCAGTATATTGCGTGATTACTGATGTGAACTATCTAGCGTGACCAGCTCCTGTTGTGTGTCACTATCATTGCCTTATTCGTTGTAAATGGTAGTCGTCGGTTGTTGTGGTGAGTGGTACCTTTTGGTAGTAGCCCCAGCACGGATAATCTTACTCCAAGAACATCTCTAAGTTAAATCCTACACCATTGATCTGCAATAGCCCTACCCATTGGATAGAATATAATACTTAACAGGAAACGGAGCAACACCACCACATTGAGGTTAAGGCTTGATTAGGGACGCCAAGCAAAGAGGGCAGGTGTGCATCAGTTTGTGTGTCCAGGCGGGGGAAAGGGGAAAAGATCCTTCGGGGCAATTATGTTCCGTCGGTACACTTTTTGGAAAGCTCTTACTTTGGGTATAGAGGGCATGAATTATAGCAGCAAAAGAGCCTGTAACAAACAATGTTGCTAAATTCATGGACCCTATATCTGAGTTCGTATAACAAACCCTACTTTTATAAATGAGCATTAGAGCTTGTTTAGTATTTTCATAATCTTCAAAACTCTTGTCACCACTCCCATTCAGACTTCGATGCGACCCCTCCCCCGCCCCCACCCCCCCACCCAACCCACACGGTGAAGTCAGAGATATGTGGAGTGCCCTTAAATCGACATCCCATCTTTTTTGGACTTAGATTACATGAAAAACTATTTGTAAAAATCAGTTGATTTTCTACATGCTATGTCGGGCGCACCAGATTTCCGGTACATTTGGTAAGCCGCCAAACGATGTTTCATCAGTTTTTTGAAAATCATCGGCCATATTGAGATTATCAAAGATCCTCCTCAACGGATCTTCATCAAAAGGATCCATTTCAATATCTTATATAGGATCAAAGATCTACCATTATTAAAAAAAAATATATTATTAATTAATATAAATGAGACAGAATATGGACACAAACTTAACCATACAGAAAGCTTAGAAAACTAAAAGGAATTAAAGGTTTCGACGGTCACTTTGTACTATTCACACCACAGTACGCAAGCACAATTGACTGAAAATGGAAATTCACTAACGAGGTTGATTTCAAGACCTAGGAAAGAATGATGACATAGTACCAGGTTCTTCAAAAAAAATCATTCAAAATAGATCGCTACTGCGACAATGATGCAAATCGAACAAAGTAAATAACTAGGAAGAGCAATTGTTAGCAAACATGAAGTAAAATTAGAGGGTCAATCTGTGTTTACTTGAATGACAGTGAGTGTTTCTCACATACAAGGACCTCTGGAAAGCAACAAAAGAACGTGAAAATGCCGTTTATCAAGGTATTCAGTCTGTAGCGGTTCGAAAAACTAGAATTAACGCAGGAGATAAAGGCGCGTAGCAAAAGACGTGGCCATTGGCAAGGCTTATGATAACGTATTTTGCATTTCCACTTGACTTCCGAATTATTTAGCTCACATCATGCCATTCTTCCAACACGAGCTTAAAGATAGATTATCCTACGAGTCTGACATTCAAGTTAGGCAAAGTCAGTAAGCTTGGATGGGATACTGATAAAATACAAAATATCAGACCTTCATTTCGATTTGATGTAATAACATCCTCCGAATAGCTACGAGGATTAAAAATCTATAGCAAGGTAACACACGATTATATGACAGCAAGTTCGAACACTAACTATCTTTGAATAAATCGGAAACAATTTGTAATATCACGTTGGCTCCACAAGCCAAGTCTATGAAAGGTATTCTTATTCAATGGGTTGATCCATCGAGGTGGGCTGCCATATGGTCGGAGGATACGGAAAGGTTTGCCAATCCAAAAATAACAAAAAGTCTCAACCAAAGTTAGATGGAAACCCAAACCAGCTCTATGCATCAGGACTCAAAAAAGTTTTTAAACATTGACTGAAATTCAAAAGCACTTGCGATGGACAATAACCACCGTCAGGGCAAGAACCGGTCGTTATGGATTTTGCTACACAGTGCTAAACTGCAATGCAACAAGAACTTGAATATCGGATATATCACTTACCAAGAATTATCTAACTCAGAAATATTGGCCTGGGCTTGATGATGAGACATACTGAATGATGACTCTCTGACAGGGGAGGCTGAGGTCGACATCAAAATGAAGGAGCTAGCCAGTCATCCAAATAGCAAGTGAGAAGCAAAGCAGTAGGCTGCGGTAATTGAGATGCTTATGTTACCATTTTCTGACTACCCAACTAAACTTTGAGAATTCACACGATGAGTAGGTGTCGTGATTTAATATTCTTCATATCATATCCAGGTTTGTATCTCAGTAGTCATCTGCCAATTATTGCGGGTCAACGGGAAGACCGAGTTTGCTATGAATTTACTGAACATATCGAAATGTTTCAAATACATATCCTGTTGCCTACATGGCGATCTAACAAAGCAACTTAAAGCGATCGTGGTTATCCAACGATCCCAGAGACAGATCTTTTTGGTTGACCCTAACGATTTCTACCGCGGTCAGATGATCCTTTGAATGATACATTAAAAGTTTTTGTTGAGACTTCTGGAAAATGGATGACAGTCTGTTTGTTTATGATTGATGATTGTCCTCGCAGAAGGATGACCAAGAAAAAGAGAATGCTATTCGAATTAGCTTTCAGTGGAAGACATTTTAAATGCTTCATTTGGGTCATACACAAAAATTACAACTCAGTATTGACAGGCTTAAGGAGCCAATAAAATGGTTGCTTTATTTAATTGCAAAGACAGGGATTCTTTCGAGGAAACCCTTCGAGAAAACGATGTATTCCTCACTTGAAGAAATGAAGGAAGAATGGTAGTTTGTTGGCCAAGGAATAAACCACTCCAAAACTGAGTTTAAGAACCGAACCAACCAAACAAGGTATTTTTTTTAAAAACAAAAAAAAATAACTCTTACCTAGTTAGTTTATTTTTTTATGATAATATTATGTTGAATGAACTAGTAGATCATAAGCGTAATCTCAAATATCTGTATTATAACAATTTCGGTTTGGTTTATGTATTAAAATATTTCAAGTAGAAAAATATGTTAATAAATATATAATGGATATGAAAACATTGTAAATCACTAGAGGAGACACCTTAAGGAGAACAAACACATTACAGAAAAAAATGAATAAGGAAACGCTGATGAAGCAGTTGCAGGCGGTCAAAGCAAGTTTATTTGGGAAGCAATACAGAACAATGATATAGACAATCTTGAGAAAAAAGATATGGACAAAATATATGCTAGATATGAAGCTGTGCTTGGTGGTCTCATTACAAAGACACTTAAAAAACACATGATTATGCTTACTCTAGAGTGGTTGAGTTCAGGTGTCCTATGGTAAGCCAAGTCGATATGCAGTGCAAAATATAGGTGAATAAAATCAAATCTAGACCACGGCCCATTTTGGATATTGCACCTGCTTGACAAGTTTGGTGTAAAATCCTCGAAGGATGAGAATATTACAGGCAATGTGAAACCTTTTTCACAACACAGACATCACAACAGTGAACAAAGTGACCCTAGTTTGTGTCTTCCTGCCTTAGGACAGGCGACGCAAAATAAGGGCTAAAATTTAATATATATTAACTGCAAGCCATAATATCACATGCTAATCTTACTTAATCATGACAAATATGCTATTAATAACACTGCGGGAATATTGCAACTACACCGTTTACGTGCTTAATAATAGACACCATTTATATCGACTAGTAGCTATTTACAAACGATAGGGACATAAGGTTTGGTGAAAATGATAACATACATGAAAGCAAATATTAAAAATTATAGTCTATAGATGTAAATAGTTCGTGCAAAGTCCTTTTTATTGTTGACATTTACAAGAATTTCAATACACCGCATTTTCAGTAAAATTCACCTATTATCTTTAGTAGACAACAGCTATTGAAATAGTTGGTCTATATCCTCAAACAATCCGATCTGGTTTCTCTGCCGCTGGCCTCCTCCTGATAATTTGCGTCCGGATCTGTTTTGTGGGGCTGTGTAAGGGGATCTGCACTGTTGTCTTTACTATTTCTAATATAATGCCTCCTGTATTAATCTTCATGGGAATATCGAGTCGAGCACTCCATTCCATCATCGTTGCAAAGAAATTCCTGCAATTTCTTATTTGTTTGAGCAGTTAAGGAGCTGAGACCGCATGTGATCAAGGTAGGCCATCTCTGTATAACATTGCTACAGTTATGTAACGTAGTGCCGTCTAAATAACACCACAGTTTGTCCAAACC
>JAMKCH010045224.1:0-12285 GCA_023653785.1 Ophioderma brevispina | reverse complement strand
CTTATCATTGTCTTCCCTGTTGTTGATCAAACGGAATCTCAGGTTCAAGTGGTGGATTTACAAATCAGGTAAAATAGTGTTGATATAAATTTAAAAAGTGTCTTGGCAAATAGAAACTTGTGGATGCTTGCATTTACAAGCTTCAGATTGTAATAATAATAACTAGTATGTTTGTTTGAGTAGTATGTGTGTATATGTTGGTGAAAAAAATGTTTATAAAGGAAAAAGTGGCCACTATGAGTGCATTGGAGTAGTATAAGTACATGATAGTATGAGTACAAATTGCGAGTATTTGAAGTACAATTGGTGAAAATTTTGAGTAGGTGTCATAATGTCAGTATTAATTAGCTACCAATTGTGGAGTAATGTGATTATATTTTGTAAATACTACGTCTATTGTATGAGAGAACTAAAAGGTACATAGAGTGAGTGAGGGAGTGAGTTGACTGAGTTCAGAAAACCAAACAAACTTTGTTTTGAAACTAGTCTGATTTGTTTGTAATATATGTCTTTAGTTTGAAGTACCTATTAATTTAAAAAAAAAAAAGCTGGGACCAAAGCCGTCTACATCCAGTACAAACATAAATGAAGTTTACTAAAGAATGGAGGCACAAATGCCTGGTTTAAATGCATACATGGAAAATGTACATGCATGAAGGTCAAACTGTAAGGAGGCCCATACACAGTGTCACATGAGAACCTATTAAGAGAAAGTATACCATTCAAACAAGACATTTTGATAAGCTCAATTAAGAGAAGAATTCAGTAGCTTCCCACCATGCATTGCTTTCAATGGATGCTTTTGTACAGAATACTGATGTGATCGTTAGAGATGAAACCATGGACTAAATTGACAGTACTGATCACAAACTTTTGCATTTTCAGAATGCTTCATCTCTAACGATGCACATGACTACCTGTACAAAATCTCCATTGGGAGCAATGCATTGTGGGGAAGGCTCCTGATATCTTCTCTTAGCTCAATGTATGGAAATATTATGCATTGGAGCAAATTTTTAGCCATGAAGTTCTATTCTAAGCACCATGTAACAAGCAATTATCCATCATATCAATATGTGATAAACCTTTGTACAGGGTCTGGATAAGAGGCTTTTAAATTTCGTCACAGTGCAGTGCTTGATATCACGTCAGAGTATACCAATGGCGGGCACAGTGTGGTTCTCCCACCATCCTGCCATATACCCCTTTTACATTGTGACAAAACTTGAGTGCGTCTATGGAATTTCAGACTACCTCCTTCTGAGTGTCTTGCTGATTATCTTCCTCTCCCTCCTCAGGGACGATGACATGCAGAGTCTCGCCAGCCTCCGCAGTTTCCATCAGCCAGACAAATCGCCGACTTGGATGATTTTGAGAGAGGATGATGAGTTTGATAGGAGCTGACGCCAGGAAGATTTCATAGCTTACCAGTCAGTAGAAACTCACGAGAATGGATGATGAGGAGATCCCTTCATCTGGAGATGAAGATGCCTTGGAGACTTGATGGTGAGGATACACTAAATAAATAGTTTGGTACTCAAATGGGCACCACAAAATGGGATATTCTAGAATATTTGAACCAACGGGAGAACATCTGTATAGTTAAGGTCAAAAATTGACAGTGTAAGACAGCATACTCAGGGTTACTTTTACCTCCTATTTCCATGTTCAACAGCATGTGGATAAAGGGATTAAACTAGGAGTAGGCAAAGTATCATGTAGAAATATCGAATTTCATATTAAACGTGTAAATATTGTTCCTGGCATAATTACATTATACTCTTCACACCAATCTCATCATGTGTTTTATTCTGTTAATTATGACAATATATTCCTAAAATAATTACCAGCCAGCACGTACATTTCACAGTGGTAACAAATTGTTACTACTTTTCATTACAAATTTCCATTACAAACCAAAACAGTAGCCTGTGACATTAGTTTTGTTGATGTCCTGTGCTTTCAAAATTGCCCCTCCCCCAACAAAATAACACTCACTAAAACATAATGAAAATGAACTATTTGCTTCCCAGTCATTCCTTTTTAAAAAAAGAAAGATAGGAAAATCCCTCTTCATATTGATTGTTTCTGTCCTAGTCAGTCACAGCATCTTTTTTGAACACCCCTTTTGACATCGAGGTATTATTTAGAAGGAGGGTGCACCTAGCCAGCCTATATTATTCCATGTTCGTTATGAGCAATTAACCAATGAATGGGCTATATTGATCTGCGGCAAATTGAATTTTCCCGGGCTATACTAGCGAAATTGTCCCACAATGCAACACACACCACCGCAATTTTTTATAAACAAAACATGGTGGTACACAAGGACGAGAAATTTATTAACGGTCCAGGTGGCAGGGAGGGTAGGATTTCAGCGACTTTTTCCGATTCTGATGATGATTTTCAAAGCTTTAGACCTTTTAGTTAATATCAATGTCCATAGCTTTTAATTAAGCATACATCGTGTCTGAAATAATGTGTCATTTCAAAGACGCCGAATGCGAAAAAATACGGCAGAAACAATGTGCTTCCGGTTGTTTTTCCTTTTCCCCTAAAAATATGGCCACTTTTGGCACGCTCTACAACTAGTTTCATTGCACTTCTGACGCTTTTTCTACAATCGTTTTAAAGTGTTAAAACCCCCGGTCTTGCCCGCCAATATAAATTATGACGCCATGAAAAATTGTCCTATTTGTCACTTTGCGGTAGATATGGCGTGAAGAGTTGTATTGTCGAATGTTAACGCAAAGTCACAAACGCTCGGGTTTGCCGGCAGACGAAGCCACAAGTGTAGAAATTTAAAATTGCCGCAGAAATCGATTCTGCCCTTGAAGAACCTGCGAAATCGTCCTCTTCTACAAGGACTTTCCCGTCGTAGGTCCCACGCGTTCATTTTCTCCTATATGATTTTTGATAAGCGATGATCACTCGGCCTTGCAAGAGTCGCGCATAACACACAAGACATCAAGGCCTCTTTCAAGAGCGTCTAGTGGCCAATTTTCGTTCACTGGGACAATGCGTAAGATGGCTTTAGACCACTTGAACAGATGAGATTCTGGGAGGCACCCCCTTCTCTATAATTGCTTACAACAATACACCGTTGAGTTCCCGAGCCGGTTGGGTCCCGAATAATTAGTTGCAATGCTTAATCACCGATAACTACTGAGTGGGGTTTTTGCGCCCGCTGTCATCAACTTCATTATCTTGCCAATGTCTTGTCCACATAGTTTCTGTATTTTAGTATTTGAAGTCTATTCTAATGAAAGTCACACTTTGATAGACGGAAATAAATTTAAACATTAAAAAAAACTTTTGTCCACATTGTGGTTGTTTTTCTTTTAAAACAAGATCTCTTTTTTAAATGTTTTTTAAAAAAAAAAAAAAAAAAAAAACTTTTCTTCTTTTTTTTTTTAAATCTGTTTTTTTTATGATTTTAATTTAAAAAAACCAAAAAGTAGCACTTATTTAACAAGATATTCCTTCCTTTAAAATGTTTTTTATTTTACTTGTAGGCCTACTTTGGTTTTTTGTCTTTTTAAATGCTTTTAATTAAAAAAAGGAAAATTTTAATTTTGGGGGATTTTACAAGTTTTACTTTAAACAAGATATTCTTTTAAAATGTTTGTAACCTTTTAATTTACTTCAGACTTTGTTTTTGGATTAAAGGACAATTTAACTTCTGAATCTAAAAACATGGCATGCATCGTTATCTTTAATTCACTTTCGTTTTTTCTCTCGGCGGTGCGGTATCCTCGGTATTGCCGGACCAACCGGTCTATACTGGAACCTGTTTGATAACAATGGGAACATAGTAACAATAGTGTGTTCATTGCCGGGACCAAACCGCTTGCGTGACCCATGCGGCTAAAACCCCTATATTAACCTCTATGTATTTGACTACTGCCCCATTGTCCCCCGTATAATATTAAACAATTGTGAAAGTTGTGCGGTGCAGATGTCAAGGAACCCGAAAACTTTTTAATACCATTTAATCTGCTCAAGATGGGACGAATAAAGTATACTGATTTTGAGGCATTATCCGGCGTATTATGTTATATAGTTGTAACAGTAAAGTAGAAGCATACTGATTTAATCTCTTTTTTTGGTAGGTGGGACTTAGATTGTAGTGAAATGAATCTCTCAGACGATGGAAGTGTGAAATTGCATTGTTTAAAATAAGGAGAATAATGAGGAGGGATGTAATTTAAAGTGCAACGAGAGATTTTGAAGCACCCAAATTCTGTGCCATAATAGTAATTTCATATAGATTAGACACTCAATTGATTTTCTCCACATGTTATTTTCCTACAGAAATATCTGAAAACATAGAAAAAAGACTGATTTGTTTGCCCTTATTTCAATTTCTTAAACAACTTCAGATTGTTACTACACTACGCTTTTTCATTGGTTTCTTTGCCTTGTGATTTTGGACGATATCACACGTACAGCCGCGTACGCGTCAACTCGCTACGCATACGCACTGCTCGGGCCAATCGAATGCCATATAAAACAACGGACTGAGCTTTTAAAAGTCGGGGGAAGTCGGGGTAGTTCGATTGGTTAAAAATCTCTCATAATTTTAATAAATATCCCTTATTTTGAATAAGTGTTAAAGAATGAAGAATAAAGTTTGTTTTTTATTTTCTTCTCTGCCGTGTATCTATCTTGTCATACACACGGAGACAGCATTATTTTGAAGTAGAACAACGAGGCGCAGCGGAGTTGTTTTTATTACGCTAAAAGAGGGGGTCCACCGGGGGGGGGGGTGGGGGAGAGGGTGCGCTCTGAACAAAACATTGATTTTCCGCTGCAAATGTGTTAAAATTAATCGAACCCGAGCTGATGAAGAGTGGGATCAGCTTCATATACAAATTTTTTCTAATCGGATCTTACTGATCGTATATTGTTTGTACTATAATGCGCAATTGTGAGATGCCATGCCGCTATAGTGAATTATTAGCTCATTGTAATACAAACTAGTAGTAATTCTAAATCACTTATTTCTTTCTTTGACATTTCGTGTGGTTGACTTTTTCAAAAAGTCTATCCTAGTTTATCCTCTAGCCTACTCACAGTGCTGTTACATTGATTTGTCATATTAATGTACAGCTTGTTGTGTAAGCAACACAACTCAGGCTTATACTATTTTCATTCATAGCAGTTATGTCAAGGCACATTTATAGCATTGAGCACGTTGTTATTTTAAATTAAAAATTGCATCCTCATATTAAAGGATAAATCTTTGATGCCAGTCAGCGATATTGTATTTACTATATTAGCTATGATCACCAATATTAAGTGCTTTCACTCTGTTGGGTTCTTTACAATTACCCATACCTCTACGTCGATACGTCGCGCCATTTATGAGCGATCTATTAAAAAAAATTTAGTTTTGGTGGGGGGGGTTTTCCGGCGATGTGCAGGGTGTGTGCTTGGCCTCCTTCCCTGAATCCGCATGGCCAGTATGAATTCCACAACCTTACCGGATAAGCTGAAGGGTTGTTGAATTCATGGTGGCTCATGGTGTGGGTTTGGGTTGGATCTGGTCGCCCTTGCGAGAAATCACCAGTATTCACTGTGAACTGCACTTTTCAACTGCAGCTGATGGCTGTACCGCATTTTTGTATGGTGGAGGCGGATGCCTTGATTTTATTATTTTTATTAATTGTTTATTGCTTAATTTTCAGTCGTTTTTTGTTTACGTTGTATTCTTGTGTACTGTAACGTCGTAGTGTGTTGTAGATACCAAAGATGATTAAATACTAATGTTTAAGTCACAGCAAAGAATACAAAAACAATAGATGCGCAATACTGTTTCAAATGAATCACGACAAATCAACGATGAAAATATTTTATAGATGATTTAGCACTGTCAACAATCATGTCAAAATTACAATATGATCTTTAATCCGTTAAGATACCATAATAAGAACACCGTGGATGATAGCTTAAATTATGATTACATACGTCAGGCTCATATTACCCCGATCAAATAAAGAAATATTACTTCTAGAATAATTTTTCTCTACTTAATATCACATTAGAAGTATAAGAAGGAAATAATTTTGAAATTCTAACGAAATGGCTAAAGAATAGGTTCGATCATTTCAACGGTATAGGATAACAGAAACTCATTTGAAGGAAAAGCCCCATGAATATTATAATTTAGCTGGATAATGATTTTGAGTTCACAAATAGTGACTATGGCGAAAAAGTGGCGTAGGGTATATATATCGAAAACTGTTAATACCAAGTAAGGGCACGATTTAACAAATCTACACCTACTCCAACTATGAAGCTCTGTTTAATTGAATTATTCGTGAGAACGCAAAGCAAACATAGGATTGTGTCCATATACAGAGGCTCAATACATCTATTGACTATTTTATTGATGAGATCAACCCAATTTTAAATGCTGTTGTGAAGGAAAATAAGGAAACCTACATCATGGAGATTTTACCATAGACTTATTTAAAGAAGAATCACATAGACCAACTCATGACTATTTAAATATGATGTTATCACTTTCGCACTCTACGCGGTGATTCTAAGCCAACTAGAATCATGAATCACAGTGCAACTTAATTGATCAATATAATACCTTAACATAATATGTGTCCTTTCTGATAGTAGTCAATGATGTTAGTGACCATTTTCCAACAATTGTTTCAACATGTCTTGATGTAAAAAGAAATAATATGACTTCTGAGGGCTGGCATACTACAAAAAAGAGTAGGCACGACATAGTAATATTATGCTTTGAAGCAAAGGTTCTCAAATGTAAACTGGTCTGAAACTTTACATAGTGACATGTTAATGATGACTATAGACAGTTTATTTCAATACTTAATGATTCGATAGATGAATGTATACCTTGAAAAAATCATGTATAATAGAAAAAAAGGATCATATCTTCCATGGCTAACCATGGGATTACTAAAAAGTATAAACAATAAAACAATTGATAGAATTATTAAGACTTTCCCACGGAAGTGAACTTTACAGTACAAATTTATAGGATAAATTCTAATCGAAGCAGATGGCTAAGCTAGGAATATTATGAAGACGAAATTTCAAAATCCATAAATGACATGAAACACACTTGGAAAAATATTAATAATATCCTCGGGCCGCGCAAATCCACTGTAATCAAACAATTTCAGAAAATATAATGGTGACGTTATAAATGACCTCGCAAACAATTTCAGATTCAGGACGACTTCACACATTGTTCATTAACGCTGGGACCTAATCTAACAGCAAAAATTTGAACAAGGAAATAAAAATTATGCATGAGTATTTGTCAAATTCCAATACAAAACAACATGTTTTATCGGCCTCATATTGGATAACAGAATGAAAAATAATTGGAATTCGATGCCCAACAAATCCAGGTCTGACGAATACTGTAATTTATTAGTTAATAAAAAAATAGGCAAGACTCAGTTAAACCCACTTGCAATGATATTCAATTTAGCGATTAGCAAAAGGAAACTGTGGCCTGATTACTTTAATAGCTAAGTTGTCCCCCTTTATAAAAGACAATGCTGCAAACTTATTGCGTAATTATCCGACTGTTTCAATTTTGCCTGGCTTTTCCAAAAAATTCTAGAGGCGATTCTTGTATTGTAACAGTTTTCTTAACCCAATCTTTGTATTGATAAGTTTAACATTTTAAATAAGGCAATTTGGGCTTTATACCAACATCTACCCAAATGCAATTATTGAATTAGTGGAGCATGTATACAAGGCGGCTGACCTAAATGAAACAACATTTTTGGTATTTTTCTTAGGATTTATCATAAGGCTTTTGAACTATTACTATTACACTTTATTATATAATTAGAATACTTGGTTTTAAGGGTAGTTGTTGTCGAGTGGTTTAAAAGTTATCTCAAGCAAAGATCACAATATGTATACTATAATTCATGTAAATCAACTTGGAAAATCTAAGTGTGGCGTACCCAAGTCTCATATTATGGCACCTCTGTGATTTATTTTGTATTTTTAAGCGACATCATCAATCAATCGCAGTCTTAACTTTGGTCTGGTTTGCAATACATGCACAATATTATATTCAGACGCAAGATCTGTGAAATCAGCTTCATTGATTAACAGTGAATTGGACAAAGTTTCGGATTGGTTTAAAGCTAACAACTCTCAATTAATGCTGCAAAGGGGCTGGAATTTCATGATTATGGGGTAACCCTGACGAAAACATTCATTCAAACGGATATTAATGTGGTGTTAGGAATGGTTGTAATTTATCAAGAGTTAACAAGATCAACGTTTTTGGGAATTTGTGTGTGAAAATTTGTCATTTAAATATCATATAGAATCCGTGTCAAATACATACTCTTAATGTTGTATTCTCAATAGTTAAAATTTTTGTTTCTAAAAGCATTCTCTATTGTATTTATTGTTCATGTGATTTGAACCCGTACTTATCGTATGGAATTATTGTTTGGGGCAGCACAACACAAATTTACTTAGTAACTATTAAAATTACAAAAAAGGGCTGTTAGAAATATAAATGTCTATGCTCATTTCAGAGCACATTCCGGACCATTGTTGCAGGACTTTATAAATTACTCAATATTTAGAACTTGTTTAAATCAACCTTTGTATTTTATGTATAAAACCTTCAATGGGTCGTCTCCTTGTACTATTTATACCCAATATTTTGCTAAACGGCGCACACCATTATTCCCATATTACAAGAAATGTAAACGATTACAATGAATAAATAAACCAGGCAATTTTGGCAATCAAGGGAATTCGTACATCGGGACCAGTATTTTGGAATGGTTTGACTAGTGATTTAAATTGCCAATCTGAATGTTTCAAGTATCAATTTGAAATCCTTCATAATTATGCAATATCACTAGAAGATCTATTTCTGTAAATTACATAATGTTGTATTAACTGTGACTAAATTGTCGCATTTCCTTATATATATTTATGTGGTAGGTACACATAGTTGTAACAATTTCCGAAGGGGTCAACCACCTCTGCCATCCTGCCTTTTGGTTGGCTCGGCTCCGTGTCAATAACTTCTTTTTATTGTTTATTTACTATGCTGTAAATTATTGTATCATTTGATTGACATGGAATAAAATATGATATTGATGATGATATGAGTATGTTCTACTTAAATAATGCTGTCTTCCCCTCTCCGTGTGATAGACACGATAGATACAGGCAGAAGCTAAAAAAACAATACCTTTATCCTCTAAATACAACATAGCTGAATTTTGTATTTTGCTTCCTATAACGAAATTATAAATTTCACGATTTTTTGTACCAACGAAAATTTCTCACTCAATCCTTCGGATTGTATTATTTTTGATAGAAAGCTTTAGCATCATGGCAAAAAGCAGTACTTTTCAATTGTTTAGGGACCACTTCTAGATATATGAAATCGTCTCGTTGCACTTTAAGAAGAGTCATCAAATACTTGTGATTTTGACCAATTTTGAATTTCATTGGCACGCATAGTATTCTGAGACGGGATTATTTCTTACTTTGTAAAATGTTTTTTCCCTCTCAACCCTCTCCTCTAATCCTCGACCATAGACAATTGCTATAAAATGGAATTTCTTAATCGTTTATTTAGCAAATTTGGTCCCTATAAAGAGTAAACTTAAGTCACATTTTCCCCAATTTCAAGAGGCTGGTGCATTTCTTATGATTTCTTTATTTTTAAAAAAGATCCCCCTGATTTGTTTTAATTAAATTATTTTAAGCCAAATGGAAGTGCGATGGTATTTAAACTTCAGGAGTCAGTCTTTTTTAAAATATCAAAATTCGCTCCTTTGGCTTTTTTCAATGAAGTGATTTTTTTAGATTTTGTTTTAAATTTGGAAGTTTCAATTCAAGAAAAATAAAACCAATAAAACCTAAACTATAAAATAGAACCATTATAACTTCAAATCTCTACAATCTCATTTTCTAATTTGATTCTCTTTTATATGACGCCTTTGTTTATTAAGATGGGAAGGTGGTATTATTTTGAGAAATATTATTAAATGCCATCTAGTATTTTTAAGAAAAAAATTTGCATAAGTACTAACGATTACCTAACATTACGAATTGTATTGGGTAGTACCCAACACATAAATTATCTTCAATAAATATATTTGAAACCATATTAAATGAAACCACCTTATTGATATTTCACAATTTTCAGAAGCAATTTTTTCATATTTTGTCCATTTGGCACAGTGCCCAAAATCAGTTCCTGTACAAAGTCTATGAAAAGTGAAACCATAATTTCTGAAATTTCTCAAAAAATGAATTTTTCGAAAAAAAATTGGTTGCTAGTATCTGTCACATTTCCCATAATTTCCATTTTATTTTCAACAAAAAGTCTGTCCCGGACACCATAAGCGATCTAAAAACTCCAAATATTGCTTTAGCTACGAACTAGGAAAATGAGATAAGAAACATGAACCTATAAATGGAGCTTGATTCTGAACTAACCACACCCAGAGCAAACAAGCTGAGTGCCCATGACGCAACCGCATGTCGCACACCACCTGAGAGAACCGAACTTCCCTGTGGCTGCCCTCTATGATCCTCCTCCGCATATTCAGTCAATCCGTCCAGGACAACACTGATCGTGTTGGATGCACAGACAGCTGGCATTATCACCATTTATCTGTGTTTCCAGGCAACCGAATCAGATCACTTTCACTACTAATTTCACACTGTAGGATTTTACTTGCATATGGTCACTTAATGTAGCTTGTTATTACAAGGTAAAAGGTGTCAGCTCTTTTATTTTCTCTTTTCATTCGTTTTGTTTCCCTTCAATATAGCTTTGCTGTTAGCAATTGGTATTTTTTACTATGAAAGGAGATGAGAGGACTTCTGAATGAAAACGATTACTAATAAAACTTGAAATATAATGACATTTGGTGAAGTGTGTTTTAATATAATATTTTCAAATATGTTTTTAAAAGAGAAAGATAAATGCCATTGATAACAGAGATTGCGGATATATATCTGTAATTTGCAGAAAGAAGAAATGTTTCCGGATACTTTTCAAGAAAATCTATTTTACCGCCAAACTCTTTTTCCTTTTTGAGTTTTGAGTGACGAAATGTCCCGTTTTATGTTTACTTGGTGGAAAGCTGTGACTGGAGAACTAGAAATACAATGAAGTTAAATTTGTGCTCTCACATCCAAGCTTAATATCTTTTAGCCCTAAGTTTTCACAGGGAAAAGGTAGAAAATAGTAGCTTTCTGTAGATACAAAGTATGACCCTTCCGGTAATCTGGAGTTTTTAGAGATGAGCTATTATGATCGTGCCATGTCCTCTAAGAACACAGGACATTTCCTGATCATGCTTAAAATTACCCAAGTGATTGGCACTAATGTGGTTACAAAAGAGTTGGGGGGGGGGGGGTTATGTGTTAAGAATAGGATTCTTTGTCAGATCACATGACCTTAGAGATGAAATTCCCAAAAACTGGTGCATTGTGGGATGGATCAATACCATTGAACCCCTGGGCCACTACTGGCTGATTTGATTGGTATTCATAGTGTTATTATGATGTAATTAACCACTCAGAACATGGTAAGAAAAGATTAAACAGGTATATAGAAGGAGGTAAAACAATCACAGATACTGTAAGAAAGCTGGGTAGACATGGGGGCTTTTTGGTAGTAGTAAAGATTGTGTGGACAAATCAACCAGGTGAAATGTTACATGTCAAAACAGGTCACAGGAGTTCATAATATTCCATTTAGTAGTTTGGTACAATTTGTTCTATGGCTGAAGTAAGAAAGTGATTTTCTATTTTAAAAACCTGGATACAATACCTAGAAGAAAGATGGGTAGATTACATATAATGATAAAAGTCACATGTTCAAAGGTTCAATGAGACTCATTTTGAAATTTAGTTGAGAATTTAAATACAATCAAATTGACTTTGTGTCCTTGCTACCACTTACAACAAGTTTTTGTTCGGCCATAGAGGCCACGTAGCCCGACAACCTTTGATATATATGCAAATTTCCCTGATGGCCATCAAAGATCATTCACATGCACAATCCACTTCATGGTTCATAAAATCAATTTTAAGTGCCTAGCCTTGCAGGAGTGTTTATAATAGAAAATGATCCAAAAAGTAATTTTTTCAGTGATTGTTAAATTACATGTGGACACTGAATTCATCAGAATAATGCCCACATACTAGTAAAGCTATATTTAATTGGCAGAACAGTGCCGAGAGTCATTTTTGGTGTTTTTTTTTCCTATGTCAGTGCATGCAATG
>JAMKCH010045223.1:0-22518 GCA_023653785.1 Ophioderma brevispina | reverse complement strand
CCCGTTGGTTACCACCCCCACTGCTTTTCCTCCTGGGCACAGCTCTCTGTGGGGTGTCCACCTTCCCCCTTTATTTACAGAAATGTCTTAAAAGAGAGAAAAAAGGTGCTTTTGATTTGCTTTATTTCATATAAAACATAGCCTGAAGTTCATATTTGCTGCCTATAATGAAATAGAAATTTTTCACAATCTTTTGTACCAAAGAAAACTTTTCAGCTTATCCTTTCAGAGGGGATATTTTTGATGGCAAAAATCATTACTTTAGATTTTTAAGGACACCTGAATGAAATCTCTCTTGTTGCACCGTAAGAGTTTTTCAGTGTACCCACATTATGTAATGGCATCAGCATAAAACTAACCACTCTAGGCTACTGATTAACATGATTTTCAGCTTTCTTCATGGCATAACCCAGACCATTTGCAAATGGGGGGGGGGGGGAAGTTGGGTGCCAAGCTTTTTCTGAGGTGGGCGAATTTGGGTCCTTCTCCATAGTACAAATGTACAAACGGTACTTCATTGGGGGGCTGCTTCACTGAGAGTGGGGGGAAGCACCTCCGCCCCCCTTCCCGCCCCGCTGGTATACGCCCTGCGTTTTCTTCCTGATCAAGTTCCTCTGGTGTGTCCACCCTTCCCCCTTATATCAGATAAATATCAATATCTTCGCTCTTAGGGGTTCCGTTTTTATTCTCTTTAACGATGTGCATAGACAGTGCTATAATGTGAGATAGACTTTATCAGTCCATGAAATATTTTGATACTGCCCCTCATATCAGTCATTCTGCGAGCAGTACTGCCTAGGCGAAATGGTCACCTTTCTAGCATGTCAACCATGGTTTACCATGGTCAAAACATGGCTGAACCATGGTTTGACTATGTCCAGCCGATGATCAGCCATGGTGGCTTGACCATGGTCAACCGTGTTTACCATGGTCCCCATGTTATACCATGGTCGACCATGCTTTTAGCATGGCTGAACATGGTCAGCCATGGTCATCAGCTGACTTGACCATGGTTGACCATGG
Organism: Ophioderma brevispina; assembly: GCA_023653785.1. Lineage (NCBI taxonomy): Eukaryota > Metazoa > Echinodermata > Ophiuroidea > Amphilepidida > Ophiodermatidae > Ophioderma > Ophioderma brevispina. Next base: position 21,495 of record JAMKCH010045223.1, on the reverse strand, counting down.
TCACTTCAAATATACCATGGTCAACCATGTTTATCACCTCATTTGACCATTGTTGACCATGGTCACGTCAAGTAGCCCATGTTTACCATGGGCACTAACTTAGGAAAACTAATTGTCTAAGCCATTGTTGACATGACACTTAGTGCTGTTAGTGTCTGACCAAGGTACTTTAAGTAGTGTGTGGTCTGACCATGGTTACTGCATTAGGAAATTGATATGTATTACCATGGGTTGACCATGGTCACTACAAGTGTCCTATGGCCTAAGAATTGTGAGAAAAAATTCAACTCATTCAGAGCTTTTGGTTAATTAGGAAATCCATGGAGTAATTATAAGAATTACACTTGTCACTACTATATCAGCTCTGAAGAAGAACTAAAAAAAGTCATGGGTTGAATGGTTGGGCCACAATTACACGTAATGAAATTGGGTTAACATTATGGCATTATGTTGTTATTTTTGGTTCCCAGCCAAAGTCAATCCGTACATTACTACTCCTACATGCATGCACTGATGATGTACGCATAGATATGTGCCACACCACTCTTGTGGTCAACAATGGTTCAAGACATGGACTATGGTCAGCGATGATCAGCCATGGTTCGGCTTGGACCATGGTCACCGTGGTTACATGGTCCCCATGGTTATTACCATGGGATGCTTTAGCATGTCTAGTTGATTTAGCATGGACTGAGCATTGTTCAGCCATCAGCCATGGTCATCTTCTCATGGCCATGATTGACCATGATACTTTCAGTGCATTGTTTTCACCGCGATACAGGGATTCCCTGAGTTTTCTGGATTTTTTTCCACCCACCTTGAGTTCTGTGACGTAGGTCGCCATTTTCTTGATTCTTACTTAGTGTGTCTACTGTTGAACTTTTTTTACAATGATATAGTTATATTGGGCCCCATAGTTATCAAGCAAGATAGGTTAGCTGAATGGGTAAGTCATCAGTCTGTTGATACTAGGGTCCCCGGTTCAATTCCCGCACCGCTCAGGTAAGTTGTTTTCTATCACTATATAATAATGTACAAACATAGATCGGAACTAAACTGGTGTATAAAATGTGTAAAACCATAGGGATGACTTTTTCCTATGTTTATGAAAAAAATGGCCAACCATTGTATCCATAGTTGATCATGGACAATTTGAACATGGTCAAACATGCGACATTGGTTAAACATGATTAATATTGACCATGTTAACCATGTTTTTGAAAAATGGCCCATTGCCACAGTCAAACCATGGTCAAAACCCAAGTGACCATGGGCAAACAATGGTCAAAAACATGGACTGTTTGCCATGGTTAACCATGGTTAAAACATGGCCATATTAACCCCCCCCCCCATGCGTTGACCATGTTTTTGAAACTTGGCACATTGCCGACCCATGGTCAACCATGCAGAAGTTTTGACCATGGTTAACCATGGTCACTTTGGGAATGTTTTTGAACATGGTTGGCCGTTGGCGCTGCCAGTTTTCAAACAAATGGCTAACCATGGTTTGACCATGGTCAAAACCCATAGTTGAACCATGGTTAACCATGGGTTCAACCAATGCTTTTTTCGCCTCCTAGGCGAGGCAAGCTCACATGCATGCTCAATCTCCATTAGACTCCCTGCAAAATCACAAGTCCAAGAAGATAAGATGTTTTATTATATATATAATATAATATATGTATATATATATATATTATATATATAGGTTACCGTACCAAGACTAGCAATCCCAGGGGGCCCAGGGGTTTATGCAAAAAATGTAGAAGTGGTGCCCAATTGCCTTTGAAATACTGACTTTCTCCAATGTGGGCTGCATTGCCACCATTCAATAACCAGGGGTCTTTAATTTGCACCCCATGGCTATACCAAAAATGCATTTTTACCACGCATCTATATCCAAGTGCACAAGAAAGATCTCCAACAGGTGAAGGCATCAATATACTACTAAAATACTAATCGAGAAATGTCCACATGTATGTTGAAACACATATTTGGAACTGAGCCCACTTTAAAAAGAAATTATCCCCTTTTGATTATTTGGTTTTAAGAATGTTTGGGGCCAATTTGGTCATATGTAGATTGAAAAACAACATTTTTAACAGTGAAAAACCGTAGGCCTATTGTTGTTGTTGAGTGAAACATGTCTAGAGAAGAATATTGCTAGGCCTAAAACGTGATAAGCTATATATAAGGACATTGTGTTCAAATGGGCTATCTATGATGAGGCGGTTAGGTGAAAGAGGTTGTATAGTTTCCTGATAAACATTGCAGACATTATATTTGCAAGCAGAGAATCAACAGATTACTTCATTTCTAGGTCAGACAGTGTTAAGGAGCCACACTCGTAACCAGCCCGGTGGTTTTGAGGGGGCAAATTCCACGAAAGGTGCAACAAAATTCCCGATCACAAGCAAAAAATATCCCAGCGACAGAGCAAAAATAGTCTTCCCCCCCCCCCCCCCCCCAAAAAAGGGTTGATTCAACATGAATATCCAGGTTTATTTACCGATTTCCAATTTTTTAGAGGGGGCAGTATTGCCCCCCTCTGCCCACCGGCTACGCATGTCTCTAAGAGCCACAGCCACACAACAAACACACAACAAAAATGCCATGCCATGATCGGCCTCGTAATGTGCAAATCCATTCTGTGTATTAAATAAAAACTGTAGTGGTCTTCTTTTTTGTCTTGTTGTTGTTTTAGGGCTGGATTAACCCATTTACAGTTATAAAGACATTTCTGTTCCCCATTACAAGTATTTAGTATTATACAGGTGTCAATGGGGGGGAGGGTGCGCCCATGTTCTTTGAACTTTTGACCCTTTGCCCAATGTCCCCATTACCACGAGTATAGATTGATGATCAAGGATTAATCGCATGAAGATCGCGAGAGGACACGATTCCCTTGGGGCAGGGACAACCCTTTTCTTTTCGACTATTTTAAAGGTCTATTGCATGCATAAAATCAGTTTTGAAATGCATAGCTATTTGCAATGACAGGAAAATAGTGTTATTGTAAAGTGGAAATATTGCCGCTACATTATTTTCGTTGCGTTTCAAGCAATTCTGAGCAAGCGTGTGAAATTAACAACATGCAAAAATGTTTATTTTGTGTGCAAGTCTTATGTAGGATAGTTGAAAAGAGGAATTTAAAAAACAAGGGGAAAATGCTAAAAATTGCAGAAGCGACAAAATCAGACACGTGCGAAAAAAGTACCCTTACAGTAATTGTCCAAACAATACAAAATTTTTCTGCAAGCAAGGTGTGAGCTTCAAGCAAATAAAATTTGGTCCCAATGTATTCAGTTGGGTTATCTAAAATAAGACTCGCAATATGCAGGGATCAAGTAGGTATTTACAATACGCTAGGTTGATAGGTAAAGATGTTGCCTGTGTTATTGTAGAATAAGGAGAGAGAGAGAGAGAGAGAGAAGAGAAGAGCAGAGAGAGAGAGAAAGGAGAGAGAAAGCCAAGAACAGAAAGAAAGTAACGAAGAGAGCGGGGAGAAAGCGAGAAAGAGAGAGAGAGAACAAAAGCGAGAGAGAGATGTAGAGAGCGAGCGAGCGATACGAGAGAACGCACCGGAGAACCAAGAGAGATAGTAGAATTGCGAAGAGAGAGCGATTATAGATCACTACAGACCTCCCTCTATATATAGGCTGACAACTATATATATAACTATCTCTCTCTCTCTCGCTCTCTCTTTTCCCCCTCCGTTATGTTTTTCCCCTGTCAATTTATTCCACTTGTTGAATCAATGCCCTCCTATTTTGTGTAGTTGAGTAAAACAAATACAAATAATGAGTTTTATTCCGCAAGTATGATGATTTGCCAATGCAGTGTATGGTACCCAGCAGAGTATTTTCAAAACAGGATGTGAGGGAGGGAAATTGCCAGGGTTTGGTTGTCGGACGCTAAATTGTCCATAAAAACACTACACTGAGTGTTTGTTGTTGTTGATAGTGATTTTGATCATTGATACAAGTACTTTGCTCTGTCTGCTGCTGCTGTGTTTAGACAAACAAATCAAATCTAGTTGTGGAGTGGCAACTCAAGTTGGTTTGCATGGGCATAGCTGTGTAAAAATGTCCAAGTGGGAATCCACATTTTTACCAATTTTCAATAAAATAACAATGATGCAATTTGAGAATCTCAATTCTAATCTAACCACATTCGCAATTCCTTGTTTTCTTCACAATATCCACTCTCTTTTGGGGGTTAACTGATAAATTGGTGTTTTTTTTTGGAGGGAATTGGAAAAATTCGTCAATTTCTATATAAAATTACATTGAAACAAGTTAACCGATGAGGCCTACACATTGTACCCACTTAAAAATGCTGGTTGAATTAGATCCATTGCGGTCCCCTATTTAGAACTTGCCCAAAACTGATTTTAAAAGAACCAAAAGGGTTCATTCTTTCGGCACTGAAGATCTTGTTGGTGGGATTACAAACCAGTTTTAGAATCACAAACCTTTTTGTTCTGTACACAGATCCGGTTAAAGGGTTCTACATAGCCTGAGAGCAATGAGAGGATTCTTTAAGAACCAACAGTGCTCCAAAGAAAATCTAAGTGTGTTTCTTTATAAGACATCTCAGTGATTCACTCTTAAGAGTCAAAAATAGTTGAAATTCAGAAATACCTAAACGTGAATGATAAGTTCTGTAGAATTTCGCTAAGTCATTACTTTTTTCCAACTGAAGAATTGCCAGAAAAGGAAGGAAAGGCTGTGTGCACAGATATGAATCTCCCATTCAATTATGTGTGTAGTAGGTCTGTATGGACGTAATGAGTGTCAAAGTATTTGATTTGTCCCTTTTTGGTGGCTCTGGTCTTATTCATTGGCAGGATCTGTTAGGCTACTGTACTGTTACATATATGCAAAAATCGAATCACTGATAGCGCCTGTAAGGAACCCAAAAATGGGTTCTTTGGGAGCTTTTGGAGTAAGGGTCTAAATCGAGTAAAGAAGGCAGATGTCCAAATACTTCTGGAATGTAACCACATGTAGGCTTCATACTGAGTCCCCCTCATGTGGTGACGGTTATCCGAATAATTAAAAAGGATCAGCATAATTGGCATTCAAGGGACACATATACTAGGGTGTTCTAAGACATCATGTAGTAAATCATATACTTGCATAATCAAAACGAAACAGGTAAGGAATTGTGGGCACCTTGGCCAACATGTTGTTACCAGGAATAGAGGAACTGTGTATTGGGAGAGCTTTAAAACAATAATAAATGGGTGGGCCTAAGTTGTGGCTACAAGTTATGCAACAATGAATGGTACAAAATAAGAGAATGTTTTTGAACTAAACTCGCGCACTTTGATTACAGTAGAATGAGGTATGTGATCCCACAAAGGAACTATTCCCAACACACAAAAAACCTGGCTTTTATGATCTTTTAGTTTTATGCTTTTTAGCTAGCTAGACAATTTATTCTTGGGCAATGTGCCATGACTCTGAGCCTAGAACATGAAAGTAGTCTGCAGTTAAATCCCCCGTTACGTAATCGGGACCGAATCCGCTGCACACAGACTTGGCGTGGGTCTCACCAACTCTTGAAATTTTGAGTGTGTTCCCCGAAAACAAAAGCATGTAGCAAAATAATGCTGCGACAGATTCAGCCATCCTTCAAATTTATTTTTTTTTTTAGCATGCGTAATATCTTCTATTCCATTTCAGTAAACGGTATAGAGAAACGTGGTCGACTTTTTCTTTAAGGGCGAAGTATTTCATCGACGGGTGATTTTTAAAAGTTGTCCTCTTTGCTGCTGTGGGTGTCCATTGACAATGCACGCTAAATAGCGCCTTGAATCGGCACCACTTTGGAGGTTCCGTAAATATCCGAAATATAGATTATGAATGCAAAGTGAGAATCCGCTCGTGTGAGTGGCGGGACGCTTCGCCGATTGGATTTTAGAGAAGTTCAGATGATCAACTTCTCAGCCATATTTGATATTCCAAATTTACAGTGTTGACCAAAAAGCTAGGGATTTTAAAGTTTTAGCAGTCATTTTCAGTACGAATTAATCATTGTGCTAAATAATATCAATTATGTGAATTCTTTACATATGCAAGAATAACATTATTTTTTCCCAAAAGTAATTTGGTGCAAATTCTCGCGCGGAAATAAAAAGAAGGTAAGTGGAAAAATCTTCGCCATTGGCTGAGCGGGGACAACAGCCCTACACAGACGACTGTGATTGACAGCTCTTGAGTTGACAATGGCCCACGCTTCCGGTTTAGGTTAGCACGCATTTTTTTGCACTTTTCTAGTGCGTTTTGAAAGAAGGAGCTTCGCATTCAATAAAATAAGTGAAATAGTATCATGTTTGTGAAGGATTATTACGTAATAGTTCTACGTATCACATTACCATGTTGGTACACAATCCCCAATTTATTCTTGTTACGAAAGAAATAGAGTTTCAAACCCAAGGATGTTCAGAAAGGACTTTTTATCGAGTTCATTATTCATGCACTGACTTAAAACTTCCAAAGTGGGGTGCAATTAACATTGAAAATTTCGTAGGCATCAAGAAAAAAGATTCTCTAGTTTATACTAATTGTATTTTGTAGAATCTGTATACAGTACATTATTACAGTATTAGTTAGTAATTTGAAACAATTGAAACAATTTAAAATTTTTTAGAAAAATATGCAAATAGTATGAAAATCCAGCAAAGGAGAGTGAGAAACTAATACCATACATAGAGGCCATGATCAGGGTGCATTGGCTCAATTTGAAGTATGCTACTCATGTACAGAGATGAGAGATTGTAATTTTCTACAAAAAAATGCTTAAAAATATGAATGTACCCATTGTTTAATCAGTTCATATTGCAAATAGTTCAGATACGCCAAATAGATGTTTCTTTATTAGTGATATGTAAAAACGCTGATATCAGGAAGATATACTGAAAATTTTCTGTCTGTATCTTGTATCGTTTTTAAGATATTAATTTATTAGGTACACAAAGATGCTATTTTGATGGTGCATAAGAAAATAAAGAAAATAAAAGATTTGACCTTTGACAAATGGTCTCCAATTGCTTCAATGTACGAGTACTAAAATTGGGATATTTCCGCAACCGTAGATCCGGTTTTGAAAATGCACAAATGTTACGTGTGTGTGATCCCTCTATCAATGGTGGGTATTTTAAACCTATAGATCGGCAATATAAATTTCCACCCCTGAAGTGCCTACTGAAAGACAAATGAAAAAAAAAATAAAATATTTGTTGAAAATGTGCCAGTGCCACTTTAATTCTGATGGTTTTCTTAAACAGTTTATATTTATTATTTCATGTTATTTTTCAAATTTAACGTACAAGAACATGGTTTTGTATAAGCAGTTAGTTCCGGAGTGAGGAGTAGTCATCCCCATTGAAGAATTAATGGTGCCACCATAAAGAACATAAAACTATTTAGACAGTGTTATTCCTGTAAAGATATGTTAATTTACAGTGAGTGACATTCTGTACTGCTAACCTCCATGTTCCGGTCCACAACCAGTCTTTCACAGGGGACACTAGACCAGAAAATATCAAGATGGGACTGGAGATGTTTCCTGATTTCCAACCCCCTCTTATTAGTGAGGAATGAAAGCTTTCAGGATCTCTTTCTTTATGTCATTAAAGTGCTACAAGTTCATTAAACCAATGTAGACAGTTACAAAAAAAAGGTGTTTTTGTATGTTGTACATTTGGAGTGTGGTAAACCATGGATGAGGCACTCAAGCATTTTTTGGAGTTAGAAGGTGCGGGCAAGATGTCAAATAGGGAGGGGGGGGGCAGAATGAAGGATAAATATGGTATCAGGCCACAAATTTGGGGTCTCGGACTGAATTTTGATTAATTTCTTGTCAGAAGCAAGGGCTTTGAGCTTGTTCCCCTCACATGTTCAAGGGCATACAGTGATTTCATATTCGGTATTAAAAAAAACATCATCAAAAATCCATTTATGCGTGTCTGTAACAAGTAACGATATCGTAACATACCCGCAAGTTGATAAAATAAAGCAACCATTAATAAAGACAATATGGATATTTAAGGCAATTACTGTCTGTAACGGCCAGGACACTCACTGCAACACATAATTAAAGGAGATCCATATCTTTGTAATTTTTCATTTTGAAAAAAAAAATAACTTTAAATGTGAATTTACAGATTATGATTCCCTTAGATTACTCTGCAAATTTTGAATAGTTTTAATTTTTTGGTGGATCACCGATACTGCCGTTAAGGTATTGATAGAACATTCGGGTCGGAGACTAAGAGCAGATTTATATAAAAGGTGGCATCTCTGAAAATGATATATGCTTGAACTGGGAGTCTCTGGACGTGTGGCATTTTGTGACCATGGGTCAAAAGTGATCCTGCTGAATTCAGCAAAACTTTTAGCTGATAAAGTACACCATCATAATCAGTACAGAACCTATACACAAAATGTGGCTAAAATTTTTGTCGACTAGATGATGAAAAGTAAACTTCATAACATATGAAGAAAGCAAGCAATTGTAAGCAAATCGATCAGTTTTGGTCAAATTTTGAATATAGTAGTAAGTAGTAGCATTGTTCTTGGAAAATTAGTATAGATTCAGGATGTCACTCCGGGATGTATTTAAGGCTGACTCAGAGATTTTCCAAGGAGGGCGCCCTCAATTTTCAAGCAAATCCTGTTTTTTGCATTGTACACAATGCTTGTCCATATAATAATCTCTTATGTGAATATTCTAAGATCAAATCAAAGCCTTATATAGAAAATCGCACTTTGTGATAAAATCCGGTCGGGAAATTTGTGTTATACACAGTATCTTATGGAATATTTACCACAAACAAATGTTTACTGTATCAAAACGAAAAATATGATTCATCTAACCTTTGGAATTGAGCATTTTAGGGACTATTTTAGTTCGAGTGACTATTTTTAATTATACATGGAATAATTTATATTTCAAATTGCTGATCAGCCTTTAACTAACAGGTACTATGAAATGAAGAATCATACCAAGGCACTGCAATACAAGTAATGGTCTGATAACAAATTGTAGCTGTAGATGAGGGGGACTATGCTCTGTTTGCCAAGTCCATTATGGTTAGTAACCTTAAAGGATAAGCAGCAATTTGCGGAGCCGAAACATAAAACATTCATCAAAAATCATATTTTGGTATTTGTGTTACTGGCATGGATGTCTAACATAAACTGCAAGTGGCTGGCTGAAATTTGTGTATTAAAAGGGCAGTACCTTTATCTCATTCTGTAATTTATATAAATGCGTATCAAAATTACGAACTTTGTCAATATTATTAGAAAAAAAACTTTTCCCTGTGAATATCCAGATTATAAACGTATATTGTGCCACCATGATCTGTCAGTTTGACCTCAAATTGCCAAACATTGGATATTTGTTTTTTTCTGTAATGGTTTTAAAACCACAATGGCTGTTTAGTGTGATTTTGAGACCACCAGACACTTTTGTCTATTTGAGGGAGACAGTGACAAAATTTCCTCAACTACTTAATTTTTTTCGCTATTTGGTGTTATTTCCTCAATAGGAAAGTCTATGGAAGGATTCTACACACTTGATCTGATTATAGTTTCAATTCTCTCTCATTATCGCTGCCCCACTCTGCAAGATATTGCCAGAAATGACAGGATGATCTTCTCAGTTAGTTGTTCGTTATAGGCCTATGGGTTGTTGAACTCTGTGTACCCCAACATACTTTAAGATGACAACAAGCTAGTCTCAAGTGAGATGCGGTGGTAATGGAATCCGAGGCTAATACGTTGTCATACCAGACTGGAAATCAATCATAATGAACGCGGAGATGAGCTCGGGGGGGGGGGGGGGGGGGGGGGGGTGGGGCCATCCTTTGCAATTCTCCTCTTTAAAGGGATTAGCACGAGATTGCGAGAGAATCGAAAAATGTGGGACATGCATTTGTTTTAACTTATAAATCAAGGATAAGTGTTTAATTCCGTACTAAAAAACAAAAAAAAAAAAAAAAAACAAAAAATTTTTTGTAAAAAATTAAAAAAAAAAAAAAAAAAAAAAAAAAAAAAAAAAAAAAAAAAAAAAAAAAAAAAAAATCTGCTTTAAGTAGAAGCAAACCACCAAATAGTGAAAAGGAAGGATTGAGGAAATTTGTCATTTGTCTCCCGCAAATAGACAAACGCGATGACGTATCAAAATTTACAATAAACAGCGATTGGGTTTACACTAGCACAAACTAAACAAAGATCAATAATGTTGTGTTTAAGGTCAACGGTGTTGATCATGGGCACAATATCACGCTTAAAATAGGGGATATTCACCGAGAAAGGCTTTTTTGATTCTCAAGTCGGAATTTTTGATACGCATGTATAGAAAATAAAGACTCAGATAAAAAGTTAATGCATGTCTTTAATACAGGATTTCAAGCCAACCATTTGCAGGTTATGTTTGCCATTATCCATGCCAGTAATAAAAAATACAAAAAATATGAATTTGATGATTTTTTCAATGTTGGATTAGCAACTCGCTGCTATCCCTTTAAAACCAAGGGCTGGTATTATCAAAGGGAGGTTAACTTTAGTCCTGGGTTTAAACCAAGGGGGGTTAGTCATAACAAGATTGGACCTTTTTCATTCAACATAATCTGAAAGTTAAAATAATGGATGAGAAAATTCCTTCATGAATGGGCCGGAATGGCCCCTCCATGAGGAAATTTCTCACCCATCATAGCCAACCTTTAGGATGTTGAAAGGAAAAAACCAAACGGTCCACTCATGTAGGACTAACCTGGTTTAAACAACAATTCTTAATTAGACTCCTTTCAGAATACCAGCCAATACTTCATAATATAAACATCTTTTACTGTGATTGGATTGTTGAATGTTCCTATTTAGATTTCATTACAGTGTTTGTTTAAGGAAATTGACCTACTGAACTCTATGGTGAATAATTGTTTCAATTGATTAAACTCATCAATCCTAGATTACATACTTGGTATTAAAAGGGGCAACAAGGAGATTCCAAGGCATCCATCTATTTTGTTTTTTTTTTTGTAATGATTGCATTAGCTTAGACACCAGTAGATTTCTTACCAGGTGTTTGGCTAAAGAAATGTGATGGATCTGGGAAAAAACACCATGTCGCACAGGACAGTTTTGAAAAAAAATAAAGAAAATAGCTTAAAATCTGTTATATTGTACTTATTTTGTTCAGATTGCGATAAGGCGTAATTTGATGTGGGATCAAAGAAGAAAGAAGTAAACAGTTATGGAAACTCATATTTTAAGCGGCACTGGCACATTCACAAAAAATGAACTTTCTTCAATTTGCTGTCAAATGATAGTCTAGGCCATTGGAAGAACAGAGATAGATTTTACACATAAAATAACATACTCCAAACACAGAGAGAGACATTGATATGAGGATAAGACATCCACGTAATTGTAGGTCCAACTTTAAGTTTTCATAAACTAATTAACCAATGTGTTATTAACAGGAATATTTTTGGACTCGTAATCAATGATATTAAAACCCCAAAGGTTATAAGACCGATCAAACAGGGTGCATAGCGTGGGAAACATGTACACGGCGTGCGTTTCTTTTGTTAAACGCATTTTTGTCGTCTGCTGATTTAGCGGCGCCGGCCACGTTAAATTATAAAATTGTCTGTTTACCCAAAAGGAAGCTGTTTGGTCTTAATCAGTTCGGGTGAGAGCTTTTTAATAAAAGCCTACAACCATTCAAAAATATTGATTTTGAAAATCTTGAGGGTGACATATTTTTCAAATTGTGCCAGGGTCTCTGTAAACTCTGCAGTGATAGTAAAAACTCAAAATATAATTCCCACCATGTGGCGGTTTTCCAAGACGCATCACAAATGTTTAAGGTGAATATATGGGGTACCCCTCTTGAAATGAGAATATTGTTGCTGAAAATATTAAGACTTGCAGCTAGGTTATTTGTGGTTTCTATTGAACATTGAGTTGTCAGTAAATAACAAAAAATACCATTAATGCCGGGGGGTGGCCACTAGTAGAAACAGAGGGGTCACAAATTTTGTCAATGTCTTCCCTTTTTTGGTAGACGTTCATATAGAAGTCCCATTGATGCAATTGGTGTCATTGCCATTACTTCTTTTTTCTATCAAGCATACTGCACAACGTTCATACTGCGCATGACGGAATCAATGTAATACCTCATTTGCATCAATGGGACTTCATATGAACATCTACTTTTTTCCACTTGTACAGTTTGTTAGGGTTTTCCCGTGGGATAAATTTTGTGCCAAAATGATTTTATTAGCTTACTTGTCAATTTGGGGGTTTGATTCAAAAAAATTTAGGTGCCATTTTTTTTCAACCACGCCTGAGTCGCCATTTTGGATTTCAAATGGTCGCCATTTTTCAGTATGTGTTGTCCTCCTATATCTCGGCTTGGAGCAACTAGAGGGTAAAATTAGGTGGCAAATACCCTTTTGCGATACCAGGGATCATGAAAAGCATGTCTAATTGTAAATGGAATTTGGTTTGCTGCAATCTGGAATTCAACAATGGCGGCCCAAACCAAATCAGTACAAGTAAGACATTGCTTTCAATGGAATCCTGGTATCGCAAAAAATGGGTAGTGCCACCAATTTTACTCCTCTAGGTTGCTCCTAAGCCGAGATATAGGACAAAACATACTGAAAAATGGCGGGCCATTTGAAATCCAAAATGGCGACTCAAGGCGTGGTGAAAAAACTGGCACCTAAGATTTTTGAATAGAACCCCAAAAATTGACCAAAGTAGATAATAAAATCAATTTTGGCACAAAAAATCCACGGGAAAAAATAACAAACTGTACTGTGGAAAAAAAGTAGATGTTTATTATAGAAGTCCATTGATGCAAATGAGGTATTACATTACAATTGATTCCGTAATACGCTTGTGCAGTAGTGCTTGATAGAATTAATGGAATCCTCATTGAAGCAATGGGACTTCTATATGAAACGTCTACCAAAAGGGAAGACATGACAAAAAAATTTGTGACCCATCTGTTCTACTGTGGCCAACCCCCGGCATTAAGTGGTATTTTTGTTATTACTGAAATCAATGTTCAATGGAAACACACAAAATAACCTAGCTGCAAGTCTTAATATTTTCAGCTAATCAAAGTCTCAGTTCAAGATGGTGGTACCATTAGATTTCACCTTTAAGACATTGTGATGCGATTCTCCTGGAAAAACCCGCACATGTTGGGAAATTTATATTTTGAGTTTTACTATCAACGCAGAGTTTAAAGACCACTGGCACATTTGAAAATAAGTGCACCCTCAGGATTTTTAAAAATCAATAATTTTTGAATGGTGTAATGGCTGTTTTATACAAAAACCCTCACCGAAATGATTAAGACAAACAGGCTTCCTTAGGGTAAACAGAACAATTTTATAATTTAACGTCGCCGCGACGCTCCTAAATCGCAGACGCAAAAATGGGTTTAACACCAGAAAACGCACGCCGTGTACATGTTTCCCACGCTATGCCACACTGTTTGATCGGTCATAACCTTTGGGTTTAATATCAGGAGTCCGAGTCAAAAATATTCATGTAATATATACACATTGGTAATTAAGTTATGGAAAACTTAAAAAGTGGCCTACAACTTACCTGGATGTCTTTATCTCATATCAATGTCCATCTTTTGGAGTATGTTATTATGTTGTAACTTAAAATATATCTCTGTTCTTCAATGGCCTAGGCTATCATTGACAGCAAATGAAGAAATTTCATATTTGTGAAAATGTGACCAGCCGCTTTAAAAATGAAGTTTCATAATGGCTATTCTTTCTTCTTTGATAACACATCAAAAGTTAGCCTTATATCAATATGACAAAAAAATAAAGTACAATTATAAAGATTTTAAGCTATTTTCTTTCTTTTCAAAAACTGTCCTGTGCGACATGTGGTGGGTTTTCCCGATCACATCACATTTTCTGTCAGCCCCAAACACATGGTTAAGAAAATCTACTGAGTGTCTATTCTAGAATGAAATCATTAAACAAATTATGGATGCCTTGGAATCTCTTGTTGCACCTTTAATACAACATTATTTAATCTATGATGGGAGTTACTCAAGTGAAAAACAATTTTCACCAAAGATTGATGAGAATGATCTTGATATACTTGAACCTGTGTAATTTGCATCAAAATGTGTTTTTGATTTTCTTAGACAAACAAACAAAGTTCAGTGGTTACATGGAATATGCTGGTTTGGACAGTTGGCTCACCAAGGATCTTGGATGAATAAACGGTCAAATGCACGTCATCGTACTCCACTAAAGGAATGCTACTGGGTTTAGTACATGTAGTGATCCATACTCGGGGTATAAAATATTGTAACTGTACCCATAGTCTTGTACCGTTAATGAATACCCCGATGTGGTCAAAGGCTGGACCCCTTACCCATAGTCATCATGGCATGGGCTTGTATCCTTCCTGTAGCCATGGTCTCATACCCTATACCCATACACGCAACTATGGTCTCATACCCCTACTCAGAAACATTATCTGCAGTGGGGGATCATTAAAACCCAGTTATACGATCTAACTTTGAAATGCAAAATGATATTTGAATATTTTGATCCAAAAAATTTGAATATGAGGGTAATATGCACATGCTATGGCAGGGATCATGAATGTAAATTTTCTAATACAATTTGTAAGGTTCGCTTTCAGATTTGGAGTTGTGTGGTTCAAATTTTGATGGGACTTGGCCCAGAATTACTTTGCCCAGACTTTTTCTTTCAACTTTGAAACAATATATCCCCAAGATAGCCAACAAGTATTTCTGAACACATCCTTTTTAAGCTTATGTCTTTTGATAGGGAATATGCATGGTAAAACCCTTAAAAATCTGGTGGTTAAATTGTCTGCTAAAAAACAAGTGCCTGCCACATTCCCACATCTGTACACGTAGCAACACACTTTGTACCAGTTACATGCAGAGCCCATATTATTTTCATTTACAATTTCAATCAGCATTAAATATTTACAGCACTAGATATTTAAGAGATACTAAATAACTTCCTTAAAGTAGATTTTGCTTTTGACGAAAAAAAAAAACAAAAACAAAACAAAAAAACATTAAAGGACCATCATTGATTTGCTAAAGAATCAGACAATCTGAAAAAAATATAAAAGTTTTTTACTTTTTCATTTTTTTTAGGTGACTATCTTAAATTCTAGATTCCTATTTCGATATAGTTTGATGCTAATCAAACAAAACAAATTTTGTAGATATTGGATTTGTCCTGAAACATAAAAAGTCTATTTTTGTTGGGTTTAAAATTGAGTGAAAATCCCAATTTTGTTAAATATCACTCAATTGTATATTTTGATTTGTTGTGACTTTTTTTTTCCTTTCTAGCCAGTAAATGCATGCCTCACTTATTTTGTTTTTAGTGTGAGTAAACTTTTCAGGGTACGAGTATGAGTAAGAGTTACTTGACCTGAGTACGAGTACGAGTATGAGTACAAGTATTTGGTCCTGAGTAGGGAGTACGAGTATGAGTACAGCAAAATTTTAAAATCCCGAGTATCGAGTATGAGATACGGTACTTATGCCGGAGTAGTAGTATGCAGTACGATGTACCCAACAAGCCTGAGTCGAGTATGAGTACGAGAATACACATATTGACTCGTACTCGAGTCGAGTTGAGTACTTCGTACTCGGTACTACAAACGTCTGCCACCAAGTGACTCTAGGTAGAATTAACACCCGGTGATACATCAAGCGGGTGGAAGATCAAATACAATTGGTTTGCATTTTATTAGATGCAGGCAGTGTTCAGTTAATCAATAAGGGGACAACATGGTACAATGCTCTTAGTTTGCCAAACACCTTTGTTGATTGAAGCATCCGTAAGATTGTATCCGGGTATGGGAAGGATGTGAAATTCTTTGACAGCTATATATTGATAACTCACTTAAAAAGCTCAGACACACATGGCAAAAGGTCTGCTGGCATTGATCAGTCAAGTTTGACATCAGGAGTTTCGACTATATCAAATTAGCACCACTGCAAAATCTGCTTGTCTCATATTGAAACCAATTGTTATCAACCAACAGGATTACCTGGGGAAAGATATATACTCATGATATGAGAAGCAGCAATTATAGAGTTAGTTGGTATCCTCAACGGGAATTCAAACAAACCAGGGCGTATGGCCTCCAAATATTCATATTGGGTGAGCACTACTGAGGAGGCAGACACTGTGATCCAATGCAGGACTTGATGCATCCAAGACTACGGGAGGAAACATGCAGGGATATTCGATGTATATTCGCCAGGGACCCGGATGGTCTTCATTTACCTCATAGCTTTGTGTTCAAACAACAGCCCAGGCGAGCTTCACTTATCACCGGCAAAGAAAAGCGAAGCGCCACAGTGACATACGTGCAAGGTGGTGAAGGCAGTGAAAGCAAAAAATACTACGGGAATCCCAAAAAAATGTGCAACGGTTGCTAAGATGACCTTTGACCTTGCATTAAAGTCACAGAACCATAGATTTGTTGCTGTTGTATCAAGCCAAATCTAATTACAGTTCCAAAATGTTGAAAAAAATTAAAGAAAACGATTAAAAAATAAAGCCAGATATGACCAATTTTGTAAGCACACCCTTTTCCCTCCATTCCCAAATGGATTTACACCGTTGAAGCAAGAATACGTTCAATGTAAGATCTACGGGGCATCGCATGATTGAAATAATGATGACCCATTGATATTTGTTTAATGAGATATGAAACAGTGGTAGCGTAACGGCGGGGGCGGGGGGGGGGGGGGCCAGGGGGGCAATGTGCCCCCAGAAGAAAAGAAGACATGACCGGGAAAAAATATCCCGAAATCATGCTTAAGTCAGCCCTTTTTTGCCGCTCACAGGAATTTTTTACTCCTACCGGGAAAATCTACTAAAAACCGGGAGGAAAATGCCCCTCAGACCGGGAACCACCGTTACCCCCTGTCTATGAATAGCCATAATCTCCTTCATTGATATTCAAAAGAATTTATGTGCACACAAAAATCCACCAATTAAATCCTGATATGTAAATGAAAAGGGTTCAACACACTACTGTAATCCAGGTATAGTGCAAGTTCTGCCATTAAAGGGACTAAAATCTTTGCAATATCCTAAAAAATGGGAAGATCTTGTTTTTCTTGCTCTGCAAACAGGTGGAATTGGTGTTTGGATTCGTCATATCAGTTGGCAATTGGTATAAATAACATTCAATGATAATCCCGTGTGTGAAATAATCAAGAACATGTAGCATTAAGCATCAAATATTGATATTGTACATTTTCACCAAACAAAAGTTTTAATTGTTGTAAACCCATAGGCAATGGAGAAAAAAAAGGGGTGTGCTGAGCATATTGTCATATCTGGCGATATTAAATCGATTCTTTATTTTTACATTTGGAAGTATAGTAGAGGGGTTTTATAAAAAACAACAAATCTATGATAGAGTGATGCATTGAGGTCAAGATTTAATCTTTAAACTTGCACAAATTTTTTTGTGATTCAAGTAGTATAGGTCTACTAGGGTCTGCACGGCTTTTAGAGGTACTGATAGGGATGGAAAATTTGCTGGCATATCTAAGAGTAGGTGGATAAAGTCTAGATTCAAGCTGTGACGCAATGTGTGTATTCCAGAAATTTTGTGAGGTAGTTTCAACCTATAGGCATGTTAAATGTTCTTGAAAACTTTGTGTGCATGGTGTATGTCAAGAACAGCAAATGCAGCACATTTGCCAAGAACAGCGCTCTGTAAATGCAGTGACTTTGGTTACACATTTGATCACAACGTAACAAGTCCAGAAGGCTATCCTGACTCATCATCGTCATCTGTCGTCCGTAGACTGAACGTCGAAAACAGCTGAGACAAATTTGTACCAGGTTGCCTTATCCTTCATGAGTTGCTTCTACCATCCGAAAGCTCCGAGGGGATCCAACAGAACCTCCACAGCAGCCAAATGTCACACCCAAACAATTTGCCCACCAACTGCTTTTAAATGGCAAGTGCAGCAAGAAGCCTAAGAAGATCAAACTAGACCATATTTTTAAGAGGTTTAGTGGCGACCCTGATTTCACTCGCCCCTTCAACATGGACGAATTGGAATCCGGTATTGCTAAACTTCAACCAGGAAAAGCAGTAGGCCTTGACAACATCTCAACTGAGCAGCTAAAAAATCTCGGCCCAGTAGCAATGAGCTCTACAATTCCTGCCTTATTTCCCACAGGTTCCCAAAGATCTGGAGGAAAGCACATGTTATGGCACTCCTAAAGCCTGGGAAAGATCCATCCAATGCCAAGAGCTATATACAGACCAATATCACTCCTCAGCCATACCTACAAGCTCTTTGAACGTCTCCTGCTCAATTGTATCGCACCTGTGATGGACGAACGCCTCATACCAGAACAAGCAGGTTTCCGGCCAGGAAAATCAACAACAAGCCAAGTACTCAACCTAACTCAACACATTGAGGATGGTTTGGAGAAGGGTATGGTAACCGGAGCTGTGTTCGTCGATCTATCAGCAGCGTACGACACTGTTAATCACAGATGCCTACTCCATAAGATTCTGGAAATTACCAAGGACATCTGCTTGACTGAGCTTATCCGAGGATTGCTGGCAAACAGGATGTTCTTTGTTCAGCTAGGAGCGAAGAAGAGCCGATGGCGTAGGCTCAAGAATGGTCTACCACAAGGGAGTGTGCATGCACCTCTCCTGTTCAACATCTATACCAATGACCAACCTAGGGGTGCAGGAACCTGTCGTTTTATTTATGCAGACGATCTTGGAATAGAGGTAGTGTCCTGATCTGCTTCCAGGTAGCCCCACTTCTGCAAGGAAACCTTAGAAACCTTAGAAACCTCAGTTCTGGTTCTTCGCATTTTAGTCAAGTTTGCATGATAAAAGTTTTGTGCCTCTAAAAAGGTGAATAACATGAGAGTATTTAATGCCTACACCTCAAATAAAGTTTCCGAAATAACGCAGTATGGTGAAAATAATCTTCGTGTACTGAAAAGACAATCCAAGATCAAAGTCAGGTATTTCAAGGATAGTGTTTAAAATAGTAGAATCTGTAATTTACATACTGATATTTGGGTTACATTTTATTGACATTACATTATTCTGAAAACATAAAAATTGCTAGTGAGCGGCCATTTTGAAATCTTGCATGGTGGCTGAGTTTGAAATAAATAGCAATGCAGTGGATTTGGAATTATCATAGATAGAACAGTGCAATGCTACCATTTTAAGACTTCTTTATTACTGGTATGCTGAATTTTAAAAACAATGTGGTATTAGTATACGGCCATTTTGAAATCCAAATGGCCGGCAAAAGCTAAATTAGATACAAGTAAGACAGTGCTGTTATGGAATCCCTAGTATCACAACACTGGGTATTGCCACCAGTTTTACTCTTCACTTCGCTCACCCGACAAGATATAGGCATAAACATAATTTAAAATGGCAGCCATTTTGAAATTCAAGATGGCAGCCAAACAATCAGTTACAAGTAAGACGATGCTTTCCAATGGAATCCCTGGTATCTCAAAAATGGTATTGCCACCAAGTTTTACTCCTCTAAGTTGCTCCCCTAAGGCCAGAGATAATGACAAAAAATACTGAAAATGGCGGCCATTTTGAAATCCAAATGACTACTCAAGGCGTGGTTGAAAAAATGGCACCTAAGAATTTTAAAATCAAACACCAAAATTGACACCGTAAGCTAATAAAATCACTTTTGTCCAAAATCCCACGGGCAAACATAACAACTGTACTAGTGAAAAATTAGAGAGGTTTCATATAGAAGTCCCATTGATGCAAATGAGGTATTACATTGATTCCGTCATGCGCAGTATTACGTTGTGCAGTAGTGCGTGATAGAATCTGGCCATACCTTTAATTTGCATCAATGGGATTCTAAATATGAAACGTCTACCAAAAAAGGAAGACATGACAAAAAAATTTTGTGACCCATCTTGTTTCTACTAATGTCCACCCCCGGCATTAAGTGGTATTGTTTTTGTTTATTTTTTTTAAAAAAAAACAAACACGTGAAATCAATGTGTTCAATAAAACACACAATACCCTAGCTGCAGTTCTTATCTTTTCAGCTAATCAATATTCTCAGTTCAAGATGGTGGTACCCATAGATTTCACCTTTAAGGAATTTGTGATGCGATCTTGGAAACCCGCCACATGGTGGGAATATATTTTGAGTTTTTACTATCACTGCAGAGGTTTAAAGAGACACTGGCACATTTGAAAAATAGTGCACCCTCAAGAGTTTTCAAAACAAGATTTTTGAATGGTTGTAAGGCTTTATATAAAAAAAAACTCTCACCAGAAATGATTAAGACCAAATAAGCTTCCTTATGGGTAAACAGAAAATTTTATAATTAACGTCGCAGGCGACGCTACAATTCAGCAGCCGACAAAAATGGCGTTTAACACAAGAACACGCACGACGTGTACATGTTTCCCACGCTATGCTATGCACACTGTTTATTGATCGGTCTATAACCTGTGGTTTTAATATCAGTGAAGTACGAGTCAAAAATATTCATGTTTTTTTTTTTTTTTTTTTTTTTTTTTTTTTTTAAAAAACTTAAAAAGTTGCTACAAATTACTGGATGTCTTTATCCTCATATCAATGTCCCTATCGTTTTGGGGTATGTATGTTTATGTGTAAAATATAATTCCTCTTTGTTCTCCAATGGCCTCGACTATCATATGGACAGGACAAATTGAAGAAATTCATATTTTGTGAAAATGTGCCAGTTTGCCGCTTTAAAATATGAGTTTCCATATTTACTGTTTTTCTTTCTTCTTTGATACAACATCAAAAGTTAGAGGCGTTATATCAATATGACAAAAAATAAGTACAATATAACAGTTGTAAGCTATTTTCTTATTTTTTCAAAAACTGTCTGTGACGACATGTGGTGGTTTGCCAGACACTCACAATCACATTTCTGTAGCCAAACCACATGGTAAGAAATCTACTGATGTCTAATCTAAATGAAATCATACAAACAAATATATGGATGCCTTGGAATCTCTTGTTGCCCTTTAATACAAAATTAGTTAATCTATGATTGAGAGTTTAATCAATTGAAACAATTTTCACAAGATAAGTATGTCACTTTTTAAAATCAAACACGGTAATGGAAATCTGAAATAGGAATCATTCAACAATCCAATCACAGTAAAAGATTTTAGTATTATGAAGTATTGGTCTGGTATTCTGAAAAAGGGAGTCTAAATTAAGACATGGTTTAAACCAGGGTTAGCCTACAGGAGTGGACCTTTTTGCCTTCATACATACTCTAAAGGTTGGCTATGATGGGTGAGAAACCTCCCTCTGGACTGCCATTCCAGCCCATCATGAGGAATTTTCTCATCCATTACATTTAACTTTCCGAGTATGTTGAAAGGAAAAAGGTCCACT